>OZ026616.1:71644247-71709247 GCA_964020975.1 Hermodice carunculata
ACATAGGACGGAAGTGTGAATTTGCATACGATATTGAAAACGCGTCTGAAATACGATTCTTTCATTTCTATACAGAAAATAGAGCAACATTTCAATTATGGACCAGCAGCTGATTTGTTTTGTACAGATATTAACATCTGGTATGCGCCCTCCGCATACTGATATCCTAGAAAAATTGTCCCCTGCACCAGCGTCCTACTTAGTCGCCAGCCATCCTTTATAGTATTTGTTATCGCGCGATCCCTTGTTCTTGTTTACAAAGAACACAGATATGTATGTTTCTTCTGGCCACTTTGTAAAAATCAAATGGTGCAATATAATTATACAGAGCACCATGCGATACTTGATAATATGTACGAAATGGCAATGTTGCAAATGCATCTCATACTTATTATATAATAGCTTGTGCAAGGCTACACCACAAAATTTTAACTTTTGCCATGAAGACTACTTTTCTACATGAATTTCTGTGCACATACATTGGAAGTATCGTGAATATATGTTTGTTGCAAGATGTCACCCATGTAAATAGGACTTTTTCGCAATCTATTGTCGTCGTCATCATCATCATCATCACCACCATCATCATGGTGCCGGCATAAACTGCAACTGCACTGATCTGAGTCAGCAGTGTTATGATCTGAGTTCACATACGGAATTCACATTATGCTTTGTGACCACGGAACAGGCGGGTCACAAGCCAGCAACCCTCGGCACCAATGCTTTAGTGTGTGACGTCATCATACATTGAACAACACATAACACAGAAATAATATGTCGTTTTATACGTAACCTTGTATGCAGAAAATGCTGTTCAAAATGAACCCTGTTATAGAAGGCGTCAGGCAAATATGTGTGCGTAACGTTCAAAAAAATGTTAACACCATGGATTCATACGAAACAAATTACACGCTGTCTTCTGAATGGAGACATAGTATTCTTCAGATAATGTCAAACAGCATAATCATGAATGGGAGTAAAATAATAAATACGATCCCCATACCCTCACCAGAAAGAAAGAAGCAATGTAAAAAGAGAAACAAAAAAGTACACGGAGTGTGAAGAAAACATTATGACATTGAACGGATGATAAACTTGACTGGCACCTTGAAGGCATAACACTAGCAAGATCAGCTTATTTGTGTTGTCACTCCTTACTCAGCCAAAATGGATTCTTTTCTGTTTGTTTGTTGGTTTCTTTATGGGTTTTAAGAATTGATTTTGTAACTTTGCTGAACAATGAAGCTCCTTTCACGTGAAAGTGTTAAAGAGGACAATTTGTAGTAAATAGGTACTTTTGTACAAGAAAACTTGTCTTCCAATGTTGTATAATCCTGTCTCATGCGAGACAAAAAATACTTTGTGGGTTTAAGTATGTAAAAAGCACTTGAACAACAGAGCAATGCCTTGTACTAATTCTTCTTGCATATGTCAGCATGGAAAGCATAGACTGAAGTATAGCTAATGAACTTTTGATACCAGTAACGAATATCTATAAAACATTATTCAAACTTGAGGTATTTTTTTTCCCAATGACATTCAGTATCGGATGCCTCCACACTCATGTTGAATTGGGTAATGTCAATGGAACAAATCACTTTCAATACACAATTATCTCTTAAGTTTTAATAGATCAAAGTAGTATAGAATGGACAAACGTGACCGACCAGGTTTTTCGAAAAGTTCATGTTGTGGGATCTTGCAGTGCTTACCACGGCTCCCATCTTATGTCGCTCGTGATTTACCATTTACACGTGTAATTTTGGTTATAAGATGTGCATGGTCAAGAGGAACAAGTCACGGGGC
The DNA here is from genome assembly GCA_964020975.1 of Hermodice carunculata. Lineage (NCBI taxonomy): Eukaryota > Metazoa > Annelida > Polychaeta > Eunicida > Amphinomidae > Hermodice > Hermodice carunculata. The sequence goes on from OZ026616.1 coordinate 71,646,054, forward strand.
TGGTTTAGGAGCCCCCAGTCCACGAGCCAATATTAACAAATTCAATAGATATGCCGTGTTCAAAATACTTCCTCTGGTGGTCATAGCGATATAACCTGTAGTCTGTTCATGTCGATGGCATGATTACCCATACCCCGTCTGTAGAGCTTTCCCTTGGGACAGTTGCTTTGGTCGTGTCGAGCGGCTTTGGATCGTGGACTTGTCACGAGCACGCTTGGCTTATCAGGACATACGCTAGGTTAGCAGTGGCTTTCACAAATTGTTATATATAACTTCAGATTCAGATTTCAAGTATGGTAATGTATATACATTTTGTGAAGCTAACAAATCGGAAATTGTGTGTATAACAATTTTATGATTATGGATAGTGGCAATATTTATATGCTATTTGCACAAAAGATCATCATAATTTATCCGAAATGTCGCTTTTGTTAAGTTGGTTCAATTTTGAAGACAGTCACCTTGATCCTTTAGCAAACCGAAGTTTAAGCAATTAGTAAAAGTATTTTAAAAATTTGGTTCCCTTTTTTGTCACCAATGTCAATTAAAGGTTACTCTCCTTTGCTCATCAGTCCAGTTTTAAACAACTATATCTCAGAAACAACAACAACAAATATTTACAACTTGAGACATGCCTTTTTAAGTGGCAGTGTGTTTTACAGCTTATCATAATTTGATGGCGACATATGAAAAAAATATAGAAGCCACATCGAAACATTATACGCGAGAAGGCGATCATTTTTTTTACATTTTTATTATTCTTGTGAAAACTTTGCTTCTAAGAAATATTACCACAGTGTCGGAGCATAAATCCTTGTAATCTTTCTAAAAGGTATACTTTATTGGAAAATTATTAAGTGAAGTTACAGAAAGTAATCAGTCAGCAGTAAGATCACTCACAACTGAATGTATATCCTTAGCGCATTCGGTTGCATGAAGCTCATGCGAGACCTCAGACTTCCCATAGGTCCATCTTCTTTCCTGTAAGTGGACTTCCTTTTCTTGAAGAGTCGCATGTCTTAGAGATTCCTCCGAATTCATTTTCAAAACTCCGCCGGGAGTTCTTAGGGGTGCTAGTGAAACAATATACGTTCAGACAGAGTTGAACTCAGCAGTTTTCCCTATCCAGCTTCCTTGCACTTCGATAAAACCAAAATATAGTTCTATCATGCAGTGGATTCGATCGGCGATCTCTGAATCTCCAGTGCGGCAATGAACCATTCGGTCATGGACATGTGAATGGATGAATGACCTTTATTGCAACTGCACCATTTCATACATATGCATGGTAATTTGTTAATGGGTCTAAAAATTATATATATATATATATATAATCATACAAACATATGTGTATCGGGTTAAACCAAAAGAAAAGGATACCTTTCTATCACACCTTTTTCCTCTGATATTGACAGTTTCTGTTATAAATTTTCCCGAATTTCAAATTACTTCCAAGTCATCACATTGCATTAACTTAATAAATCTATGTTCTGGAGTTAAATATTCAAAATCGGCTGGAAATTCTGACACGTTATCAATAACTTGATTCCTAACTTCACAGAACTTTTGACAAGTTAAAATGTAATGAAATTTGTCTTCTAATTCAAAACACAAGTCACATATTCTGTCATCTACTGGTACTTTATCTGGCCTTTTGTGTCTCCCTTTTTCAATATTTAAATTATGTGCACTGATTCTTAATCGGGTTAAGTTTCTTCTTTCATCTATATTCTTCAATACCAGTAAGTAATTTTCCATTTGAAACTTTGATTTAAATTTTGCCTATGTTCTTAATTTTTTATCTGGAAAAGATTGTCCAGAAAAGTCTGTGTGCCATTGAATAAAAAATTTCTGCTGTAATAATTTTTGTATAATATTTACCGAAAAGTCCCCAAATTCATCGCCGCCATTGTTCCAAATATCTTCCCATTCGATTAATTTTATGGTGTTTTCACAGTGTTTAGCCACTTAAAGTTTGTCAATGACATGCAAACTGCCAGAAAGTGATCTCTTTTCCATTTAATAGATGCAGTTTAATCTTTACAGCCCACTGGCTTAAAATGCCAAACGTCAGCAAACGTTAACATGAACAACGGACACAAAAAATAAAATGTGCTTTCCGTTTAGGTAAAACTCGGCCTATTCACTTGACGAATAACTATGAAATGCTACTACGTTTGTACTCTGCTGGAGTTTCTGTCGTTAAAGCTTTTAGATGCCTGTTTGAAAACAAGAGCACTCGCTTTTGATCATAAACATCTCTTGGGATATAAGTTAAGACAAAAACAATAAAAAATAAAAGGGCACTAAGTTCAATGATTCTATTATGACATAAGGCTGAAGTTAAAGCCATTTGCTTGACAGTTCTAGTTTTACCTCAGCTGACATATCAATACGGCTGATGAGTCTCTTTTTGCCGGCCGTCCATTCACAATAACATTCTTCACAGCAAAATTTATTTTAAGCTTGGTAACTTGGTGTCTATGGTCGACTGGTAGGTGTCTACCAAGCCAGTTCCAGTAGTAACGCTCTCATGTTTTTGAATTTTTTCTTCTTTTTCCTTCAAAATGTTCATTTTTGTTTATCTTCTAGTGCGGTGGAGGCGATAAATTTGTAACTGTTGAAAAATGTCGCTCAGAACCCATGGCTTTGTATCGCTGTCGGTAAATGCTTTATTTCAAGGAAAGGTGCCGGAGGATGATTTATTTTTTGTTCTTAAAATGTAGAATTTGACTTCATGCTGCCAGCACCAGCTGTTTCGTTTATGTTCATTGTTAAGAGAATTTGCGAAGCGCTCAAAATAACTTTCCTATCTTTAAGTCCTTAATATATTTATTACGTAGCTGTCGAAAGTATAGCCCACGTGTTGGTCTCAATTTAGCTTTGCAAGAACGTACTTTAACTTTTATTTGGGAGCGCGGAGGGTAAATGTATACCAGGCAGCGTCACTAGGTTTTCAAGTCTGATTCTTGTTCAGTATATACTCCGCAACCACTGACACGAAGACATCTGACCACTTTATGCACATCAGGTCGATGTCCTCAGAGTCAAAGCAAGCTGTCCAATCACTTGACAATAATTTCCCTCCAAAAATAGCAAAGTAAGCTTTAACATATTGCCACACTTATTGGCAAAGGCGCAAGGCTTCTTACGCCTAAAAAGAGGATTATCGATTATAAAGCAATGATCAACATTTGTAAAATGAAGCAAATACTTGTACACTATGAATAAAACCTGGCATATTTATAATCTGTTGGTCCAAGCAGGTAGAAGTATTTTGAGTTATTTTTTGGCAAATTATTGTCTAAAGTAAGAAAATTTACTGTATAAAATTGCTGCAGTTTTGTCCATGATTATTGGTCAGATCTGCATAAATATTTCCCAAAAAGATACCTTCCAAAATTACACGTTTTCCTGACAGTGGATGAGTTCGCATTATCAACATAGTTTTGAAGCCTTTCCCAAAGAGTAACGGTAGAATTGGGAGGTCTGTACACTACTGCTAAAAGGAATTGTGTTGTGTAGCGGCGTTTCAGTCCTTATAGTTCTAAATCAGCAGTTTCAAGGTCACAACGACTGAGTGATCTTGACGTCTGCAGAATCATGGCTCGACCAATACCAGTTGTTCTATCTCGTGCCATAATTGGATGGATAGTGGGGATCCCCATGTCGCATCGCGGTATTCGTTAGGCAGATAAAAAATTAGACAAGGTGACAGTATTCTATGCATCAGCTAATGATATCTTAATACAACATAATTTGTCTGCAGACAGACTATGTGTATATGCATGGCAGATAGTAAAATGAACAGAACCATCATCCGGCCCTGAATTAGGACGGATATCCCCTTGTACTCAAAGAGTGGCACTAATACAAAATAAATATTCCACTAAATCTGTTATTTCAACTTCTTTCTGTAAGAGTCGTACTCTAAGCTCCCCGGGTCCACATTTGGTTGATTTGAAATCCTATATATGAGCAGGATACGAAACAGCAAAGATTTATAGTATGCGCACGAACGCATCAAGATACAGTAATAACAATGTCGACAGGAATACATGTTCCACTTGGCAGTCATAATTAAGGAGAAGGGAGCAGGAGACATTCGTAGCTACCAAAAATGTCGTACAACGTGACAAGACCAATTGTTACATAAATTTCCAAACAAGCATGATGAGATTCGCAAATCTTCCGTCCCATTTAAAGGCTTTTTCCTTTATGAAATATATTATGATACCATAAAGGGCATCTGTGGGGTTAGGGCAAATGTGTCTCTTCTCCAAGAGAGCGACATATTCAGTGTGTCAGAAGGTGATTCAAAATAAGATAGCCCTCCAAGATGTGCCCGTAGTTACGATGAGATCATATTACATGTTAGCTCGACCACAAGATATTATTTATGTGTTTGAAAATTGTATATAGATGACATTTTATCGTTTGGGAATTTTGGAAATTAGTATTCAAGTCTTCATAAACAAGTACGAGCGAGCTAATAGCGTTTAACATAGACCCATCAAGGATAGATGGTCAATGGGTCCATGCTCTTTATGTCACGCATAATCTCGACTAATCAGCAAAACTCTGTGCGACAAGGCACGTGTCAGGTATAAACTGGCTGTTCCTGTGCCAGAAGCTAAGGTTGTAGAGAACACACATGTGAGGCCTTTGAGAGTAAACAATGCTACTATTGGTAAAATACAGAAATGCATTTCAGAAAAGACATATGACATACAGCAGACAATTAATGAAAAGAGGTTCATAACTAAATCAACTGCCTTACGCTGTCCCGTCACACATACCGAGGTTTTATACTGAGCCAGTATGCATAGAACAGACAATTCGTGAAAAGATATTCAAAACTAAATTAACTGCTTTAAGGTAACCCGTCGCATATACTGAAGGTTTTATACTAACGCAATGGGACTCTGCAGTACCACTACTACCTACCCACCCACCCCCAACTGCCCTGGATTCGTGCGGACCATTCATATAGGCACAGCCGCTAGACTACAGTTGTACTCAATATGACACACCAATATTACACCACATACCAACACCTCCCCATGTACACATACCTTATTTGATTTTTTTCAACAAAAGGTTCCATCACAATAGTTCAGAAGTGATTGTTGTCAATGAATATTCTCACGTATCTTTAAACTAAAATCAACATGTGCTGTATCTTCTGGTTAATACTTGTGAACCAGATGTCTGTGTCATTAATTGCTGCCCTTTTGAGATCTTACACAAATTTTGCCTTAAAAATTTGTTGGAGGTTTGCTTGATCTGTATGTAAACAGCTCTCGCTAATGAGGAGCAACTGGTCCGTTTTGGTCCTGAGCGAGGAGCAGTTGAGGAAGAGAAGGGAGTGGAAAGGAAACTGGAAGAGGAGTTGGGTAAAGAGAGAGAATGACAGGAGGAGAGATAAGGACTATTGTAGAACCAAATATACGCATCTTCAAAACAAAAGTCTTTTTAAAAATTTAACATGTTTACCAAAAAACATAAAGTCAAAAACAGACCAAAAACTAAAAAGCAAAAAACACAAAAGACAAAATTAAAATAAAATAAAAAAATAAAAACAAATAAAAACAAAAAAACAAACAAACAAAAAAAAAAAACAAACAAAAAAAACCCAAAACAAATAAAAACAAAAAAACAAAAAACAAGAAAAAACAAAACAAATAAAAACAAAAAAACAAAAAAGAAGAAAAAAAAAAAAAACAAACAAAAAAAAACACCAAAAAAAAAAAAAAAAAAAAAAAAAAAAACAACCAAACAAACAAAAAAAAAAAAAACCCAACAACCTTGGCCGCCCTCACATGGAAGAAGCTCCATTGTCATCGTGGCAAACGTGCATAATCAGCTTTCGAAATCCAGGATAAAACAAGCAGAACAGGCTCCGTCCATTTTCGTCGAGTAAGAGAACTTGGCAACACATGTAACTTTTTTCAGTGTTATGCATTGCTCTGTACCGGGCAACTTTATTTGCTATATATTTAATTTATTTTGTGTTAGTTGAAGTCTTTGATTCATATTTTGCGTTCATTTTTCCTTCGTTTCTTTCTGGTGTGAGTTGAGGACGCCGCATTCGTTAGATTACTCCTACTCATCATGCTGTATATTATATTATATTGTATTATATTATATTATATTATATTATATTATATTATATTATATTATATTATATTATATTATTTCATACTATACCATATATTATATTACATTTTATTACATAACATTAAATCAAATTGGCATTCAAAATGGATTATCTTATTTCTTTCTTGTGAATTGACACTGTTTATTTTTTCCCTTAAGTTTTGACACCCATATTCATCACTTCTAGGCTGCGGTATTAAGAGCATTTTCCGGATAAAAGGTTCCAGTAAAAATACAGCTTTGCTGGGCAAGGGGTTGTACAATACCTGGTGACGTCACACACTCAAACATGTGGGGTCTATATGAAGCCAAGCTTTAAAACTGCTGGCTCCTGCGTGAAGTCAGGTCTTAAAACTGCTGATTCTGATTGATACAGCCAGAGCACTGTAATTACTGCTTATCATTATATAATCATTGCATTTATCCTGTTGACATTACACGCATTGGCAGTGATCTGAAAAGGTACAAATGGAAACAACGGATCTTGCTTGCAATGAGCCATTTACCTAATGTATCAGCTGTGGTGAGCGAAACGCACCCAATTATATATAAATGTTTAACATTAAGTCTCATTTTATGCACATTTCCATAACAAAGTAACGATCTCTCCCTCAAGATGAACCCACTCGTATCTTCAGATAATTATACACCGTAAGCTGTGGTCAACAGATCCTCATAACATACCACATTGACCCTCACATAGCATGACACTTCTGCAAAGTATCGACGTGCTGCCGTTGACTTTCAGGTCTGCGTCTGGCGTGATTAATATATAATTCTGATTATTGAAACGAGTAATTTGGAAAAGTAAATGCTACTCGATTAGCGGCGCGAGGGATACAATGTTGAAGATGAAAAGCCGTGATCAGCTGTGATACACATGTACGTGAACACTACATCAAGTTTTTTGGCTTCAGAAATAACATTTATTTTAATATTTCAAATTATGTTGTGTTTTTTTTTATTTTTTAATTTTTTATTTATTTATTTTGGAAGTAGCACACACACAGAGTACGAACTTAGACAGCACGTCGCCGAAAGAGCCATTGGAAAGCCACTTTCCACGATGCATCGTCGAACTTTGATACTACGTCGTCAAAATTGCAACTTCGACTACGCCCAGTCGAAAATATTCATTGTCCTTTTGCCCGTCACCCACGAATCCAATTGGACAAATCCTTTTATGCGTCTGTAAGGCTATCCAAACAAAAAATGATAAAGTGGTTTTCGGCAACGCGTAGCCGAACTCGAGGACGCGCTTTCAAGCTACCACTGGTAAATTAGGTAACTGCTTGACAATAGTCCTGGCAACGCTTCGAAGTTTTATGGCGCGTCACCCAGAGGGTCTCTTGATTGGTGGTTTCAACAACACAAGCTTTCAACAACGTTTTTTCGAAGTTCGATGATGAGTCGCCTAAATTTCGACAACGGGTCGCAGAACTTCGACAATGTATCGCCGAAAACTCAGTTGGAAGCCACTTTTGAGGACCATTCGTAGAAAATTAACAATTCGCTGTAGAAATTCGACGACACATCGCGGAAACTGGATCCTGAACGTTGTTTAAACAACGCGTTGTCGCATTCGAGGATGTGCCGCCACCCCCCCCCCCTTCTTATTAGTAGTTTGAATAAACATACGTGAACATGGAAGGATGTGTCTGATAGCTTGTTTCCACCACAGACAAGAGGACCATTCACATTTTGCACTCCGTGAACTCGAAACAGTTATTTCGACTACGCGTTCTGTCGTACTTTTGGAGCATTCTACACACTCTAGGCTGAGAGAGAGAGAGAGAGAGAGAGAGAGAGAGAGAGAGAGAGAGAGAGAGAGAGAGAGAGAGAGAGAGAGAGAGAGAGAGAGAGAGAGAGAGAGAGAGAGAGAGAGAGAGAGAGAGAGAGAGAGATGCCTCTTGTACCAATCTCATTTTGATCTGATCAGTAAGAATGAGACTCTGTCAACAGCATTATATGAAGCAAGTTAGGCTCCATGCGTACAAACCGTTGACAGAGGACATTCTATCTTCATTGACGTCATCACAATTGTTATCAAGAATGTTTTCTATAAACGGAAAATTGAAGACGAATCACTGTAGCAAAGGGTTATACATCTCTGTGTGTAAATTGCGACACCTTTTTGGTAGGTTTGCTTAATTTTTACTTCCAGTAACCATGAAATATATGATTTTTTTATTGGTTTCATGGTCACCATGAGACTGAATTAACACCAAACATAATTTAATTTTCAACAGGTAGTGGTTCACGAAGAGTACATCAATAAAAATGTGATGGATTGATTTAAAGTTCTGAATCAAATGTTCTTTTTCAATAGGGATCGTTATTCAAAAAATATGTTGTAGTCAGCGCTATTGTATGCAACGCACGTATCTTGAAAGCTATATGGCATTTTACCGTTGACACCTATCAGCATAACGTGCACATCAAACAAAATTGTTCCTTACCAAGGCACTACTGTTAGTAGTGTATTCACATTTGTAGACGGCAATATGACCTTGGACCTTAACATTTACCAGTATAATTTTCAAATTCAACACAAATATTACCATTCTTTTCCATAGAATCTTCAGAGCACTCAAAATATTCATGCTCTTTTAACTCTGCAAGTCAAAAGAGGTAAGTTTGGCGACGTGGTTTTTACAATAATACCGAAAACAACAAGAGGTCACAGCTGTGTGGGAAATAAAAAAATTAAATAAAATACACCATACACAGCATACATTTATGCAGAATCAGTGACCGACTTGCACCAATGCCTATGCCTGCTGCCTGCGCCTATTACCGCCAGCGGCCTATTGTTTCCCTAAATCCTCTGCAGTATCATAAAATGTATTGATGTGAAAAATATATATTAAGCGTTTCAAGTAATAATTATAGGCTTCAATACAGCATGTCCGGAGAGCTATTACTGTTGAATTTGACATTTTGAAATTGGCTTCAATGCATAAAAAGAGACATGTGGTATGCCAAACTGTGATGCCGCACATGCAGTAGGAAGTACAACGCAAAATAAAGGGAAATGACCACGTTTAAGAACCTTTTGTTCATATTTTTGTCTAGTTTCATAGTGTGTCGTAACACAGCTTTGTACAAATCATGCTTACACTGACAGGAATACCAGCCTTTCTTTTGGATTATTGCAGGTACTCCATTAAGCAACGCAAAGAGTCAAAGTTCTGCAATTGGGGGCAATATTATATTTGTTGTCAGAGCGCATGCTCAAATGAAAAGTAGCAGACGATGGGCACACCTGCAGTCTTGTCATGATCATTTTGTTATGTAGGTTAACCACAGAACAAATTAGACTGAAAGGAGTATGATCTGCTGGTAACAGGGAGTTTTTTTCTTTTGTTTGTTTTTGTATTTGCAAATTATATCGAGAAATTGTGTAATTAGCTGGTGTTGAGACAGTGTGGAATGAAGTGGGCCTGAATCTCGATGTTGCCATGACAACATAGAAGGCTTAAATCCGACAGCGGTGTATGGTTGAGCTTTGTCGTTTAAAAACTTTTGATGCAAAATGATCATATATCTTTCATGACAACTTAATTGCTGACAGCTCGTTGACAAACTCTAAGTGCCATTGAGTTACGATTCAACATGGTTGGCAACATTAATTTCTATGCCATACAGACCTCAGAATTCAAACGCACACACACGTACGAGAGAGAGAGAGAGAGAGAGAGAGAGAGAGAGAGAGAGAGAGAGAGAGCGAGAGAGAGAGAGAGACAGAGAGAGATAGAGACAGAGAGAGACAGATATATATATAGAGAGAGAGACAGAGAGAGCGAGAGAGAGAGACAGAGAGAGATAGAGACAGAGAGAGACAGATATATATATATATATATATATATAGAGAGAGAGAGAGAGATAGAGACAGAGAGAGACAGATATATATATAGAGAGAGAGATAGAGACAGAGAGAGACAGATATATATATAGAGAGAGAGACAGAGAGAGAGAGAAACAGAGAGATAGAGACAGAGAGAGACAGATATATATATATATAGAGAGAGAGAGAGAGGGAGGGAGGGAGGGAGAGAGAGAGAGAGAGAGAGAGAGCGAGAGAGAGAGAGACAGAGAGAGAGAGAGAGATAGAGAGAGACAGATATATATATATAGAGAGAGAGACAGAGAGAGCGAGAGAGAGAGACAGAGAGAGATAGAGACAGAGAGAGACAGATATATATATATATATAGAGAGAGAGAGAGAGAGAGAGAGACAGAGAGAGACAGATATATATATAGAGAGAGAGACGGAGAGATAGAGACAGAGAGAGACAGAGATATATATAGAGAGAGAGAGAGAGGGGGAGGGAGGGAGGGAGAGAGAGAGAGAGAGAGAGAGAGAGAGAGAGAGAGAGAGAGAGAGAGGAGAGAGAGAGAGAGAGAGAGAGAGAGAGTATGTTTGTAATGACTCCCAGGAAGTTACAAGATTAGCTACAAGAATGAAGCAGGTGCAACTCATTGTAGCTGTGCAGCATTCTTCATCTAAAGCTTATATGCACTTCCCTTTGAATTCGGCTGAACAAAGCAATCGCTGTATGTGCTCCGCATATTAGTTGCATACGATTTGTTATGGCTCAGTTGCATGTATATGCGTGTAAATCTTAACAGCTTAGAATTACAAGTAAGCAAACGCTACCTGAATATAGAAAGCTTTTAAATTTAATGTACAGAATAACATATTACGTGTTGTTATCTTGTTATATTAGCAGAGGTGCAATATGGATAAAAATTACCGCGATCTGTCATCCTAATCTACAGTTTTGATTCCATGGTGCAGTCTAAACTCAAGGTGGAGGCAGCCCAGGACTTTTATAGAATAGTGAAAGAAGGACATCTTGTTTCTGGCACATTTCAAATGAAACGAGGAGACAGCTTGCGCTATTACCATAGACAGGCAAGGGGAACGATTGAAAAAATATTTTATGAAAATCAAATAAACCAGCATCAATTTTGGTCTATGCAGTATGGCTTTGGGTCCCCATCTTGAACTTAAGCCATTATAAACTTGTGGCAAGAAACACCATCGTCATTTGACAAAAACCACATTGATACAATTCATTGCTCCATCAACCATACACATACATGAACGTACATTATTACATTGACATTAGATTATATTAAACTGTTCCTTTCATAGCTAAGCCGACCACACACAGAGACAAAAGTAAAGAAACAAGAGAGAAAAAATGAAAAGCAGATGTATTGGGACAAAGTTGATGTAACTGCAGCGTACTATTTACCGATTCACGCTTTACTCGGAAAGAAATGGTAAAGGTCCGTTCTTCTAGATTATAGCCGTAACATGTTAATAACTAGTTTTACCGTTTCTCAGTATTGTCCCGCTTCATCTGTAATGTACGTGACATCAAATGTTAATACACACGTCATGGAAAATATGAGAAAACCAAAAATTATAGACAAGAACATCAAAATGTTACGACAAACGGGGTTTTGTAGATATACAAGGAAATTCGAAATTGGTCCTACCATGTAGTGTAGCATTTCTAGTGACAAACATTCTAATCTGCTGGGATTGACTAAACATGATGTGGCATTCCTCTGCTTTGTACCCTCTCATTACTGATAGATTATTTCACCCAAGGTGCCTCAGATAGATGTTTCTTTCCCCTGGCCTTCTACAAGGCTGGCCAAGGCGAGCCCAATTAATACGGTCGTTCAGAAAAAAAAAAAACAACGATGTCCTCATTGACTCTGTTCGGTGTTGCCCTTACCCTTTGATCAAACCGTTACAAAATAAAGGAAAAAAATCTATGCTCCGAAACTGATTGGGGGGTGGGGGTGGGGTGGGTGGGGGGCAAATGGCTGATTAATTACGTAGTTTGATCTGATACACCCAAGGGTGTTTAAGCCGTTTGAGCATGCGTACATGTCAAGCTCAGACAAAGCATTTCTCGGTCGCGACGAGTATGTTTATATACTGTTACCTTCAGACTAAATACAATATAGAAAAGCACAATGGATTGTAAACTGTTTTATTTTCAAACGAGGTAAAATAAAAGCTGCATGGAGCGACGAATGAGCATGCAAACGATTTAATTACAAACTGCAGGAATACAAACAACAGGCATTTTTTGTTTTTGTTTGAAAATTCTCTCTCTGTCTCTCTCTGTCTCTCTGTCTCTCTCTCATATATATATATATATATATATAGAGAGAGAGAGAGAGAGAGAGAGAGAGAGAGAGAGAGAGAGAGAGAGAGAGAGAGAGAGAGAGAGAGAGAGAGAGAGAGCTGTTCCTACACATCCATACATACAAACATGTGCTTGTGTGTGTGTGTAGTTTCTCTTCATTTCTATACGATGGTAGTTCTTAGGTGTTCATAGAAAAGATGAAAGACAGTTCTTCGGGGCTACTCTATTGCATTTTAACCCCATGGCACTATTAGTGTCAGGAGCCTATCTCGTTTAGTATGTTATCTAGGAACCTTGAGACTGCTTAGTCCAGGTTACGGCGAACAGTGTCGTATCAAGATTTAGCAAACGAAACACCTGCCTGAGTAATCTCTTTGGGATGATGACTGCCGTGTTACGTTATCATATTTCTCGCTCACCTGTCAAAGTACATCCGTGATCCCACCTGTGGAATAATAAGAGGCATCAATCCCCTGCCCGGCTCTGCAAAACATACGCACCCTTTTCCTGCCGCTCCCAACACGTATGAGGTTTCTTTGGCGACAATTTTCACAACCAGGTACTTGACAGGTGTTTTAGTGACAGAATGATCGCCGCTTTTCTGCTCATAGTGGCATACATAAATGCATCAAAAGGAAAAAGCAGTTTCATGTAAAATTATAAGGGCAGTATGTGATTCAAAATAAGCGACAAACGTTGCAATAATTGAACGGAATTCAGCTTTAACGGCTGTTGAAACCTTTAAGTTTCCTGTATACGATTTTGGATGAAAAAAAATAATAACAAATAAAAGAAAAGAAAATTATAATATAAAATAAACGTAGCTCATACACAGAATGGTATTCTGTCGCTCACTCTCAAGAATATCTGCCTGGAAATGTGACCATTTTATGTCACGAAATACACCGGTAACATATTTTTATATGTTTTCACATGTTAAATTTTTCGCAGAAGATGTACAGAATGTTATGGTGTTAAGTAATATGTCCTTGCGCTCAGCTGGCTGAAATGGCTCATAGCTTATTCAATGCAACTGAATGAATAAAAGAAGATGTTCTTATTCATCATCCAAATACAAGGGAATGACTTAATGTCAAGTAAGTTATTATGCGTTGCCTCTTCGTAGACTGGTTGTTGCTCCCCTGAAACATATGACGGCATCGATACAGATATATATGTGTGTATATATATATACATAAACACACACACACACACACACACACATATATATATATATATATATTGATCAGGGGGGTCCATTCTTACCTTTTTGGTCGGGTAAAAATTAATCGAGGGGGAAAGGGTGCATCGGGTTTGTCATGAATTTGTCAGCTATATGATAATACTCTCAACGTATTAACAGTATGATCTTGTTGATCTTGACTGTTTGAACCACCACAGAGTAAAAATCTACACCCTGTTTGGACCACCTCTATGGACTTTCTACTTGTGTAAAGTGACCCCCTCCCCTCCCCCCCCCGAAGAAAAAAAGACAGCATGGCATGCATGGGAAGCCATACAAACAGGTGTCCAGATCAACGACTTACAGCTTCGTGCGAGTCCCCGACTTAAAACAGAGCAGAAAACTGTCTGAGGAAGCATTTAATTGATTAGTTGAGCCTCTTTACTGGCGTTCCTTCCAGGTCGTTTTCGTAAAAGTACACATGCTAGAAGCAATGATTTAATACTCTTGAAAAGTCTCTTCTTTTGGGATTCTTTTCCAATGTGTGTGGCTGCTTTTGGTGGCCTGGCTTTCAAGTTGTTTGGTGCCAAATATCACCAGGACTCATCAACTTTGCTTTCATACAATGGCATCTTTTATTATATTAATAGTGATTGAAACTGTATGTGCAAGTTATTTTGGGGAAAACTGTATCATAAAATTACGTCTGATATTTTGGAAAAAAATAACACTTTCATGCATTCGATGAGATAAGAACTACCGTATCCATGCCGCGATAAACCCTTTAGTAGTCTTATAAAATCACCACCCCCCGGCCCAAAAAATACACCTGTGTATTTTTTTTAAATATTCAAATAGCGAATGATAAGCGATGTAAATTTCCTTGTAGTAATTTTATACACAGATCTGCAACTGATCAAAATGATATGAAATGTATAAGTGATATGATGCTACGGTCCGTGGCCTGTGTGCATACAGGTATGTCTCTGCTCGTTGCAAAGTTAACGAGCCAGATCCAACAGATGACAAGATAAAGGTCCATAATGAATATGAGTCTTAGAGACACATTGTAAATTCTACAAGATCTGCAGATCCAAATGACATGCAAAGTAAGTAATTGAACCATTGCTTTCATGCAACTATACCACATTTTATCGACTTTTCAACGTTTTTTATCCGTTGATTAATGGGTTTGATAAAACATTACACTACTATACTCCTGGGGAAAAGATAAGCCACCCCAGTCTCTTGGAAACCTGGCGCTGGGAAAGACCAGCCTCCAAACATACCAATGATTCTGCCCCTGTCGAATCCAGGCAGCTGTACACCATGGCATTGTGGATTCACATTTATCCCTGTAATGCAATGACCCCCTATAAAGCTTACATGTATATCCACCCCAATACCAGCCCACTTTTGGCACCTTTCTATTCACTATCTTACTTCCGGGGCATTTCCTTTCTCAGTGGGACTGCTCAGGGGCACCTCCAGCTGTCCTGTCCATGTTACATAACATTCTATATCCCACCCATATTTTCAATACAAACTAATATTCAGGGCAGCCTGTGTTAAACTAATGGGGGAAGGGGGGGGGGGGTTAGCCTGTTTTTCCAGGAGTAGGTTATAGTGTAAATTCTTAGTCAGTTTGCCAATTGGGTGTCCATAACACTGATAAAACACCCCAGACACAAACAGCCCGCCCGCGGGAGTGTCACAGTAGGACCTTTATCAAATGGGTTTCACTTTTTACGAATGATCACGGCTATGGCATTGCAGTGGCCCAAAGGCCTTTCAAGTGCTCGCACAACTCAAACAAGGTTACTGCAATGGCTTTTTAATGGCCTGAAGTTGAAGTCCAAGCCTTGCGGTTGTTCCATTCTCTAGGCATATATCTCCATATAATACCTTCTTGGGCTTCATGTTAGTACGCGACCCGGTCAGTGTATGACAGGGAAAACATATTTTTACGGCCCACCGTATAGATACTAAGCGTTCAGTGCCAGGTTAATTTCTTGACTAGAGGTGGGTTAAACCGAGGGGCATCCTCTGCACCATTCCAAAATTGTGATGAAAGAGCAACACGATAAAAACAAGAAACCAGTTTGATAGGGAAATTGTAAATATGGAATCTTGTGGTCTTCTGATTTTTGCTTTGACTCTCACTGAGGATGTTTCCATATGCTGACATGACACCATGTACGGATGATCTGATATGCGCTTGCTCAACCTTGATAGCACCTGGTGCTAAGCAAAGAAACTAGTGGAGGTGTATCTCACCCAGCTGGAATTAAATGCCATGGAATGATCATCTACTTCCCACTTTATTCCTCGAGGCTTTTATAAGCGGCCCTTACGTTCGTTCAGAAGGTGTGCTGTGCTTAGAAGACAAGAGCTTCTCTCGTGCACACTGTCAAAGGTCCAACATAAAGAGAAAACTGAGCATCAAAGACATTATACAGTAGATTCTGCAGCGTGCACCAAGAAAGCTGATAGAAAGAGACGCTTCAGCATGAAAGAAAATAAGAGAATTTATTACCTCGAAGATGAATGATTAATGGAGAAGTCTGCAAACTAATATAATCAAACTTACGTATGAGCGGACCAAATCAGGCGACTGATACTCCGTACAATTAAATGACTTACACAAAAAGCAAATGATCACATGTTAGTTGCATGGTCGTCCTAACTTTTTTTGGCAAATCACGTTTTCGAAGTGTGATATTGATGACCGTTAATCAAATTATAATAACGATCATTTTGTTTTGTTTTGCTTTCAGGCAGAATTAAACCAATTATCGGAAGAGCAAATTGAAGGTAAGCTTTATTCATTGATTGCATATACCAATCGAGGTTGCGCACAAAACACTCGGATACCGATCTTAATCATGTAATGTCATCGTTGTCGACGTCACAACAATAAATGCATTTGTACCACGTTAATAGATATGTCCTAGTCAGATTACCATGCATATCAACTCAGCCATTCTCCCCTTCATAAATCCGTGAAAAAATCACGTTTACGTACATTGTTCCGCTACGTCATACGGGCGTCAAGCAGAATGTAACATTTTTCGTTATGTTGGTCTTTTAAGAATCCTTAACGTCGGAGTTCAACTTAATTTCTCTGGACTAAAAGACACTATTTACCAGAATAATGAGCCAACAGGACAACTTGCTGAGGAATATGACAAAAAAGGAAAACTGGGTACGTGTTCTTGACACGGAGAACTGTTGTCGTGACTCATGATTGCTCAATCTGGCTGTGAGGCGGAGTGTCACTCGTCACGCATGCGTGCGATCTGCATTCACTCGATCTCTCTCCGATTCTCATCCAAGCACAGAATATCAAACATGATTTAAGCAAAATACCCATATTTAGTGAGGTTTGATATATTTAATTAATTGTAAGTCCTAATGAAAATAGGTACGTGACAGTGACACCAATAAAGTAGCATTTTGATTTGACGCTCAATGTTAAGTTTATAGAGACACATGTTTTACAAGATATTATTGACTCATTATTCTCTGGTTTTGTTGGCAATGTTGAACCATTATCGCACACACAATTAGATAGTTTACATCGGATTTAGTCATATATTAATTTGCATTGTGGCATTACACAAGACGAAAAGACCCCAGTTTAACACTCAAGATAAATGGCTAAAACCGCTTCTTTTAGAGTTTTTAATATCTTTGAAAATATGGGGAATCCAGTAGTTGTGAACACATAATGATAAATTGTCTATCTCGAAAATATACACAAAAGCAAAAGTTTACAATAGGACATATTGCCCTCAAATCCTTTGCAACAATCTGGATTTGGCAAATCTCATGTTTTATTTGCAAAAAAAAAAAAAAAAAAAAAAAAAAAAAGGTTAAACTACCATGTCTGCAGATTTGAACAGATCGATGCAGTTATTGATATATTGTCGCTAAAGGACAGTCTCTAATGATACACTTTTGCGCAGGATGGTCCCACTGTGATTATTATTTTGCATTTTTTCTATATATATAACTTGTTAGATATCTTCAGATGTATTAATGATAATGTACTTATCAATCTTTTCAATATCTATATTCAACTGTGTTTTCTGGGATTTTTGCCTCTGATTATCGAATAGACCTTGGATTTAGTTTGTCATAACTGTAACTACTTTACGTAAATAAACCACCACACTGATTTACCATTGTTTTACTAGATTTAATGCAGGGAAGCATGGTCCCATGTATGAATGCACAACGCATTCTAAAACAATTTTGCTTTTGATTCAGAGTTCAAGGAAGCATTTTCATTGTTTGACAAAAACGGAGACGGCTTTATCAGCAATAAAGAGCTTGGAATTGTAATGCGATCACTTGGGCAGAACCCAACAGAAGCTGAGCTGCAGGACATGATTAATGAAGTAGACTTCGATGGTAAGTACCTGTTCAGATTATAGCAATCATACCCGTTAATAGGCAAATTCATCGATTGCATTATCAATGTATACCGTTAATACACTGTAAATCTAATATTGTAATTTACTGATGTGCCATTGTCAAAAGACAGTTATTTACTAAAACTCACTGCAATTCCTATCATTGTGAAGTAATTTTACATTAAATTGACATACCCTAGGCGAAAATTGAAGTGACATAGTGCCCGTAAAGTTACCCGGTGTTCATTGTAAATTTGCAGATTTCAGCTAAAAGCACCATGGCGTTTCTTTCGTTTTCGTCACAAGAGTAATATTCATATATGTTTCCATGTTATTATATGCTTAATGCTGGATTTGATCCTTAGGATTTGTAAACCAATGGAAGAAATCTCAAATATCTATTTGTCATCCACTGAATCCTCATCTTTTTAAGATTACAATCACTTTGTGAATGTTGGTGTAAACAGTGTAAACAGCTGCGTACAGTTTAGAACGTTTGTTGTAATTACCACTTTTCATTTCAACATTTTATGTCAAATGTTTAATAGAAGGAAAAAAACCCAGATTGATAAAAACGTAACAGCTATTTGCATTTGAATTAAGCAAATGATGACTAGCTTTGATATGTCCCGAAATTTGCCAGTCGCTTGTTTCAAGTATGTAGCACCTCAATATATATATATATATATATATATATATATGTATGTATGTATATATATATATATATATACATATATGTGTGTGTATGTATAAATACACATGCATACATATATACATACATACATACATACATACATACACACATTGATAATTTATCCGTTTATTGTTAATTCGATACAGTTGTTTTGTAAGTTGAAATATGTGTAATTCCTGCCTTGTTAAAATCTACATATTAAGAGTAAAAGTATAGGAAGTCGACACATCTGATTTTCACAGAATTTAAATCCCACAACAATTAAGAGCATCTGGTTTGGATAGAGTTATGTATATTACTAAACAAATACTGTGAGAAATCTACAATATTTCGTCATTCATAATTTCTCTGATACAATGTAATTAAACTCAAAAAACATATCAGCACATGTTTAAACATTTCACTGCACAGATATACATGATACTTTAAAACATATCTGTCGTCATTTGAAATTTTCTCACCACGCAAATTCTTTTGAATGTATGAGTTTTATAATGGCTTTCCACCTGCCAACAAGTATCGGGATGTCAAATATCGTCGCTTCAATGCCTTTCTTTTATTAAAGTAAATGCTAGGGAATGCAAGCCAGGACTATTATTTTACGACTGACATTTTTTGCATCGAACGAGATAATAATCAATTAAGGTATAAGTTTAGTTATAGACAGAGACTGAATCGGCTTTGAAGCGTAGATATATTGGATCGTGCTATATTGTGGTTCAGAACTGCACGGGAAATGTAACACCATAGGTCCTGTTTGTGTATAGCAGTTTTAATGTGTGGAGAGTGTTCTACCAATATTAGTAAACGCTCCAAGCCAAAATGATATATAGAATTATATATTCAGTAATAGATAGAAGATATCATTAAAATAAGAACACTAGCCTCCCATATTATGTCAACTCAATATGTCATGTAATACACGTGAAAGCTGACGCATTGGTTTAAACTTATTTTGTTCCAAAAGGCGATTGGACAACAGGCAGAGCCTATATTAATTCCTCTAGCGACAAATAAATAAATAAATAAATAAATAAATAAATAAATAAATAAATAAATAAATGAGCGACCGACCGACCGACCGACCGAACGAACGGACAAACAAACAAACAAACAAACAAACAAACAAACAAACAAACAAACAAACAAACAAACAAACAAACAAATAAATAAATAAATAAATAAATAAATAAATAAATAAATAAATAAATAAATAAATAAATAAAAAATTTAAAAATACGCATGAAATGAAAGACATAATATGTACATAGGGTAACATAATATAACATATTGAAGATAAGGCAACACCGGACGCCACTGATAGTAATAGGTGTCAGATTGCAGATTACCAAATGAATGATGGCCCGCACGTGGCCACGGGTACAATGATCAGTGAAACATTTGCGGGATTTATGTAAATCTACCAGTGCTGACAATGAAATTATGTGCTGCCTCGAAAATAGCTAAGTTGTCAGATTTGGAACATTTAGAACATCCATTTAATGCAGTATTTAACGTAAACGACACATTGGGAATAGACACAATGGATAGTTGCAGAGTATTCCCTTCATTGATGTAACGAGGGCAAACAAAGAAATAATGGTAAGCGTCCTCGAGTGACGCGCCGCAGGCACAATTAGGGGAACACGTAACACCGATGTTGTACATATGTTGGTTTAAATGACTGCAACCCACTCTAATTCTTGAATGTATGATATTTACATTTCGGCTTCCAAGACAAAATAAATCATTATCCTTTGGCCTGTCTTTGCTCAATTTTCGCTGGAAAGTTTCCAGATCTTCAGACTTTCTCACTGATAATGTTATAGGATTCCACTGACGAATAGCGGCCTGTGTTTATCTCTACGTTTAGCTAAAGTCTCCCATCCAGTTTCATTATACAGGGCGGCATGACTGGTGCGACAGATACCATCCGTTAATGCCCAGGCTGCACGAGTTGAACACCTTAAAGCAACATTGCATCCGCCTGTGTACATCCACTCCACACTACATCATCGTACTCTAGTATGGGCCTAATATGCGTGAAATATATGAGTTCTAAAGAGCGTCTGCTAAGTTTGTGTTGCAAAAATGTTAAGACCCCGGTTAATTTTCTGGCTTTGCATGTGACTTAATTGATGTGGTCAGTCCACGAAAGATCTGAACAAAGAATAACACCAACACGTTTTTGTTGCGAAACAATTTCTAGGGGGTTATTGGAGAAAAGGATAGTAGGTGGCTGACTATTATTTCTTTTTTTTTTTTTGCTCACAACCATTATTTTTGTTTTATTGTTATTGAAGGTGACCAACCACTGACGAGACCATTCTTCAATGCTCTTTAAGTCATTGTTGATACTATTGTTGGAGTTGGATGTAGAGTTGGTGGAATCGTCAATAGTAGTGAATAGGGTTATATCGTCAGCACACAGTCTGATGTTAGATGTTACAATCTCAGTAATATCACTCACGTACACAAGAAATAAAAGAGGACCAAGTACTGATCCTTGTTGAACCCTTTCTTCGACAGTGCCCCACTGCGAGGACTACCCTTGTTGTACTACCCATTGAGTTCGACCATTTAAAAAGCTTCTGAACCAGTCTAGAAGAGAACCGCAAATACCAGTCTTGTGCAATTTATACAGGAGAGCAGGAGGATAGACTTTGTAAACGGTCTTGGTTATGTCACAATAAACCACATGTACCTCTTTCTTCAGATCCATTGCCTTCACAAATTCATGATAAAGACATAAAAGTTGGTTAATGGTGCCATCACCGGGAATAAAACCTGATTGCTCTTCAGATCAAGCAAAATTATCTCTGAGAAAATTAAACACATACTTGAAGATTACATGCTCAAAAACTTTACCTACACAACTGAAAAGTGATATTGGTCTATATTTACTACACAAGCCTGCATTTTTAAGAATTGTTTTTATATTTGCCCTTTTCCAATCACGAGGGAAGATGCCCTGTTCCAAAGATAAATGGAATAATTTTGAAAGTGAGGGTGCTATTGATGAAGCAGCTTCTTTCAGTAAAATGGGACTAATTCCAAATACAGTGAAGCCAGCACCGCGAAAATATCATCCTCGTCAATGAGGGCATTTTCTAAACTGGCTGCCGTAATAATTTGTAGTGATGGAGACGGACGTTGAAAGCCACTGCCATCCACACTGTTTTGTTTAAGAAAAAAAAAAACGTGTTCATAGCATTCGCTTTGGATTTATTATCCGTAATCACACTACCAAATGACTATTTGAGAACTTTTTGTCCCCTTTCATACAATAATTTACAGTTTTCCACCAACATTTTTCCTTCCGTTTAGAAAAATTGACAAAATCAAACTGACGATTAAAATATTCTTCTTCGGCTTCTCTTAAGTCACTGATTTCGGAGTTCGCGATAATTACGCCAAACGTTAGAATTATTTGAAGTATTATCACATTCGCTTTACGATGAATCCTATCTACTTTTCGTTTTTGAGCCCTACGACGACTGGTGTACCTAGGGACATCTGACACATTGCCTCAAACATATCCCAAAGTGTTTATGTAACATAATTTGACATTTGTCTCTGGAAGCTTACTTTAATATTATTATGGGTAATAAAAACACACTACGATAAAATGATAGTATTGCCGGGTATTCATGTAAAAAAAAAAACAAAAAAAAAACACTGAAATCTGACACACAATAGAATACAGAAATTTGGTTGTTTGCAAAATAGCCTATTACTACTTCATCGTGGACTAGAAGTGTAGCCAAACTGAATCCCTCTGCAGTCTGATTTCGTGTTGTAATATTTGTTTTTACGATTAGTTGTCCCCTGTTTGAACATGATTCCGCAGAGCCCAAACCAATCGTTTTTCATCCCATCTATTTATTTCTTCATTCACCCTTTACAATCTGTTACAATCTGTTGCGCGCTAACTTTCCATTTTTTTAAAGTCCCATGTGAATCATAAATTATTGTCTGATTATATGTATACCATATCATGTGACAGGAAGCCACTCTAAAGTTCACAAGTGCTCAATGTGGTTAATGCTTCAGTATTGACAAGAAGTATTGCTTACTCGCAGGGGCAAAGTAAATCTGTGTGATTTATGGCACAGAATTGTTGCCAAGTTTGGCAATCACAGCTGCAATCAAGTCATCAACTCGAGCTCAGTGTTTGTGCTTCAGATAGCCAGAAGGTGGCGCTTATCATGATGAACAATATCGAATTCTAGAATCCATTACGCCAGGCAATAATGAAACAGACATTAAAACTTATTGCATATAAAAAATCTACAGATAGAAAGTACAAAAAAGCGATGTAGTCTACAAATGATGATGATGATGATGATGATGATGATGATGATAATAATAATAATAATAATAATAATAATAATCATAATAATACCACAGTATAGTGTCTGTTAGACATTCCAGCACCCTTAAATGTAGGTAGTCCCGGTTTCACACAGGTATCAAAGACAAGATGAAAGTAATCCCAATCCCATACTTGAATTTTGTGGTGGATCACACCTATATACCTATCTAATGGTACTCCATTTCTTAAGAGAAATGACTCAATGGGCTTGATGTTTGGCAATAGGAAAATAATACCTTCTAGATGTTATGAGGGAGTCTTAAAATATTATCCCAAGTGACAGTGCTATAGCAGCAGATTATTCACGGGTGTGCAAGTCGAAAACAAAGACTAAAATTTGAGTCATAAAAATGATAACCGGTGCAACTGGTTTTTCTGGCAGAAGCGACAGAGCGAAGAGCTTGTCCCCTCTGCCAACACCAGACAAATAGTCAGATTGCCAAATATATCGAAGAAGGCCTGTAGGCCTCCCGACGTCCAAGGGGTATTGTGAGGAAATAAAATATCATGTCTTGCACCCTGAATTTGTGTCTAAGGGTCGAACACCACTTGCGCTCGCGCACCTGTCATCGCGTTGCTGCACAAAATCATTTCATGAAGCACTTTTGCATCTACAAAGTGATTTACTAGAGTTCCAAATGTAAGTCACTGGTACATTGTATTGAGACTTTCGATGAAATTCAGGTGGATTCCCTGGACGAAATCGATCTGAAAACACCTCCTGACTTTCATTTCAGTTGTTTCAGGGAATGTCGTTTTGTAGAGCTTATTAATTCAACAAGAAAAAAAATGCTTATCACCAGCTTTAAATCTTTCTTCACTGTAATTTCCATCCAAATGACCACAATGCAACACATGATTGTCACAACATTTGATGTTTGACCATTTCTTAGACCCAAATATGGACATAATTGTGTATTTTCTAATTATCCATTCATTGTCTTGGCTTGTGAAGCTGACTGCCACTAAGTCTAAGCCAAATAAGAAAAGAGGTGCTATTCGTTGGTCTAGCAGCAAATAACAGTGAACAACGGCAGAGCTTAGGGCCCTGTCTGACACTCAACAGACCTAGGTGTGCTAACCAGACAAATATCCAAGTTTCACGCTCCCAAAACATAAGCGCTGAGCGCTACTTCACAGAAAACATTGTCAAGCGATACTGACGACAGAAAGGTTTTAAAATATTCCCTTCGCTGTTATGCCTGCCTTCCAGTTGTCATAGAAATTAAAATTATTCTGGCCAACTTCGCAACTCGACAAAAGTGAACGTACACGCACACACACACACACACACACACACACACACACACGCACACACACATCTAAGACAATTATTATAGACCTGCGTATGTATATATATGTATGTATATATATATATATATATATATATATATATATATATATATATATATATATATATATATATATATATATATATATATGCAGGTCTGTTATCTTGAATATATATCTGTCGACAGCTGCGGTATGTATATACATAAAATTATGGAAATGTTTTGCATCTACAAATAATCGGTGCAAACTTATATACTTGTCATGCTGCACGCATATACGCGAATTATTGATGGAGTATGGCAGCCACAAAGCACGCAAAATTCTCTAGCGCAAAGCCAGAAATTCTGAAAAATGTGATAATGAAAGCTGACGCTCGGAGATTATACCAGTACAGCAGTGAACATGACAAGATTGTGCTCAGTGCACTGTCCGGTTTTTTTTTTTGGTAATTTAGTATTTCAGTTAGCTGCTTTATAGGCAGTTTATTTAGTAAACCACTAGAATTGAATGGTTTTTTTTGAGCCACATGTGTACTCTATGATACCTACATGTATGCTCATGCTATAGGGTAGATGTATGATATGTAAAGCCGGTCATTGGACGTTTATCTTCAACATCTGGTCAGTAGGTCTTGGACCAGTAAATACGCTGCATGTGCAGGTGTGTCAGAACTTTCAGTCACGCAAGGAATACAGGACCTCAGGTGACAAGCTATCAAAAATTATGGAGCAGAATGACTTTTATGTATTTCTTGTCATATAAAGGGAATAAACATGCCTGGTTATCTGTGGGTTTGGGAAGGGTGTCACTTAACCATTTAATTCTTGAACTAGAAATTTTGTTGGGCTATTATTTTACCAAGGTTTGCTTCGGAACTGTAACTATGGAGGTAAGCATAAACAAATGCGCGAGTAGCAAAAAAGATAATTCGTTTTGCCCCCATTTTCTATTGATAGTGTAAGTGTCATTGAAGTAAGCTTTAAGAAAAATGACAGGTACAGTGTCAACGAAACTTTTAAATGTCATAGACAAGCTGGCGAATATAGCCAATTTAACATGTAACTCTATTAGGTTTGATTTACTGGTCCAAGACCAGTACAAGTGCATTTCCAATATGGCCGCGGCTTCTGATGACCTCGTTTTCCCACCATTCTTTGAAGTTATGTGGTTCAGAGAGATGGCGCCATTTTTGTTTAAATTTCCTTGAAAAATCTTGTATGTCAAATATTTTGATATAATATCTACTTAAAATGATTAGTCGGTTTGTGTTACAAATTGGTGGTAAAGGATTTTACAAGCAAATAAATGGCATTGAACACATGAAGTCCATATTTCCTGGTATTTTCACGAATATGTTTGCAAAAAGCTAGTTTCCTTAATGTTCAATAAAAATCGGATATATGCAAAGAATCTTGGTGTTACTAGATGTTTCGCTCCTAACACAAATTGTACACAGATCATATTCTGATGTAGTGTTGGTATCAATTTATTATGACTATAAGTTTTGACAGTTTCGAGAGTTTTCGTCAGAGTTAACATGGAAACAATCCCTTTGTTAATCGTTACCTTTTCCTATTGTTTTGTTCGTTGTTTCAACACATTTGTTTAATCCAATCAGGAAACGGAACGATAGATTTCCAAGAGTTTTTGTCCATGATGGCAAGACAGATGAAGAACCCTGCTGATGAAGAGTTGGAACTTAGGGAATCTTTTAAAGTGTTTGACAAAAATGGTGATGGATATATCAATGCCACGGAATTACGTCACGTGATGACAACCCTTGGAGAAAAACTAACGGATGAAGAAGTTGACGAGATGATTCGTGAGGCTGACATAGACGGTGATGGCCAAGTAAATTATGAAGGTATGGTCAAGAATTCTTAACGAATATGAGATATT
Source organism: Hermodice carunculata (assembly GCA_964020975.1). Taxonomy (NCBI): domain Eukaryota; kingdom Metazoa; phylum Annelida; class Polychaeta; order Eunicida; family Amphinomidae; genus Hermodice; species Hermodice carunculata. The sequence continues at coordinate 71,672,251 of OZ026616.1, forward strand.
ATGAAATATAATAATCATAGCTACTATCTTTTTGGAAAATAAAAAGCAAAATAGTGATATCAAAATAATAATAAAAAAACACGACATAACAACGGGAGAATTCATGTGTATATTTTAAATTGTGGTCGCCACCGTCTGTGGTTGTATTGGAGTTCGCTCTCAATTGCACGTGTACCAGATGAAGGGAAGTTTTCGCATATGGTCTGCATAAAATTGATGATTTATTAAAGTGTTCACAATCATTGCTGAAAAACAATTGTTGCGTAAAAGATGACAAAAAATCTACAGCGATTTAGTTGACACTTTTGTTTCGCGTTTATGTTGTTTAAAGCAGGAGGGATATTTATAGATGTATAATTATCAATTAATTGACCATTTTTTCCCAACAGAGTTTGTCAATATGATGATGTCTAAATGACGTCTTTTCCGGAAGTCGCGGAGGACCTCTTGGTGCACAAGATATAAACATGAAACTTCAGTTGAGACTGGTTCTTACATTTTCCAGAAGGACAATTGCGCTGTGGCACAACGTTTGAAAATATTGGCACTTTGCACTGGGTGCCCATATGTTGTCATAAAAAAATACGAGGAATCAAGCTGGAACATCCATTGTTCAATTCTTCCATATTCACTTCAGGCATTCTAGGCCAGTACCCGCATGACTGGTTTTGTCGGCTTGTCTCGTTATGACGATTTTATTCTCTTAAGTTTTTTTTTTTTAGTTTTTTCAAATCTCAAGTCACATAACCTCAAGTGTATTCACTTCCATTCGTACATTGCGACAACCGCCTGACTCAAAAATATGAATCTTGTTTGTCTGGCACATAATGGAAATTTGCTTTCCAGATATACTCCATTTAAATTTGATAAACATTTATCAGCTTCTATAAATGTACCCCAGTATGCTAGCGAGATGTTGGTAGCTAGCTGTGAAGTCCCTATCCTCATGGGCATGTGTAAAAATCATTTTGCACCTTTACTGCTCTATCTATATTTTAACAGGACTCATTGAATCGAATATCTCCAATCAAATGTAAATGTGTTAGACTATATGTTCGTGATGATGAGGACGTCTGTAGGTACCGTATTGTACATTGCACAATTGTTTTTTTTTTCTGTTAGGTACCCTCAAACAAAGCAGAATTTTACATATTGTACGGACGGAAATTTTTCCTCGTACTTTGGGGTTGCACATCAGTTTTTTATTTCGTTAAATCTGAAAGTATATGACCAATGTATATATGTTATCCATATATGTATGCATGTACATGTAAATTCCTATATACTAAGAAATCTGTTTCGTGTTTCCTTTTATGGATGTTGCACAAACGAAATGTGTGCCTTCATCAAGTAATGATAAATAATTACATTCATGCCATACATTTTGCAGCACAAAATGGCATCCATATTGACTTGTCCTTCCCCGCTCAAATTATCCAAACAGCGCCTGATGTAAATTGTTGTTTGTTTTATTTTGACTGAACATTCATATATATATATATATATATATATTGAAAGCATTTTCGTTCATCATTGTGATCAAATTTGTCATGAGAGCAAATCCTAGATCACTATCTTTCCTTGATGCTGGTTTATTGCGCCCAACGCACAATAAAGAATGCTGGGGTCTAGTATTCTGAACGCGGAAAGGATTTAACTTAAATCTTGACTCCAAGTAATCCGAAAGTTAACCTTTAAAGTGCTGATTTGATACTTAGACAACAGCTTTCCTCGGGGCACTTTGTGGGCAATGCGCGAAAAGTGCCCCGAGGGAAGCTATTGACTAAGACTACTTTTTGCTTCAGACAAGGCTTGTTGGTATTTGAATGAAATGTATCTTCATGAGGAGCTTGAAATTGTGGAACATTATATGTTTAACGGTAATGAAAAATGACTTATAGCCATGATTGGCACTTTAAAGGTTAAATAGTGTCTCATTTCGGATCAGCCTATAACAAACGTACAGACATTGTCATTATAATCTAAATCATCGGTCATTGCTCACGTTTAGTTCTTGCAATGCCAACTGCGACTCAAACCAAAGTATTTAAGACGAAATACTCTCAATTGTAATAAGGATCCTAGATTCACGTTCCATGTGAAAAGACTTTTTATTAGTGCCAGCATCCCTGATGTTCCAGAGAATGCAATGCTGCAGGTCAACAGCTTCTGGGCATGCTCCCAAAGAGTGCTGAGAAAAGCTGTTGAACAAGTCCAAGAACTTAGCTCCGAAAGAGTTAAAGAGAGCGGATTTACACGGTCTGCAAGTTAGACGCAGTTGTTCCGTAATGAGGATTGACCTCCGATACTGTGGTGATAAATCGACGGTCTGTGCTTCAATTTACAATGACGTGGCAGAGGACAACTTGCAATGGTTAACAATGGCTGCAACCAATGACAACATTGTTTCTAACAACGGAACTAAAACCCGACTTTGATTACAATTTCGTCTTCAATGCTAAAGCAAAATAATTTCTCAGAACTCCGACACGTCGAGAAAAGCTGTTGAATAGGATCACACTCTTTTGGAATTTGGCATCCCACATTCAAACGATTTCATAAAAAGACACAAATTAGAAGAGGGGATAGGGCTGAAGAATTTAATTACATGCCATTTGCAGCAGACGGTTTCCAATGAAAGTTTCGTGAGTTTTAGTTATGCATCAAGGTATTCTCATCACAGTTCCCGGTCGGTCCGTCCGGAGTCGTACCAGGTGGATATTCTACAAATGTCCGTGTAAAAGAACATGCAGACATAGGATTTTGCAAAGAGTACGTACACAGGTAACCAGTATTTTTTGCTTTTGACGAAAATATAACGGCAACAGACATTTTTCCTTTGACACCCTGCGCAACATGTTAATTGCATGTTGTTGGTTTTTTTTTAAACTTCGTAGTCAAGCAAATCGGATAACCAGTGTCAAGTCCGCTCCAAGTAAGGTTGTTGACCTGCAACCTGCTTACATGGCGAAGTTCATCTGCGCATGTCACTCAAAATGTGTACACAAGTGGACCAGATATTTTTAGGATATACTTAACAGGGAAGTACTCTACTTCTATGACTTAAGATTGTCAGTCGGTCCATCAGTCAGAAGGAAATAAATAAATAAACAAACAAATAAATAAATAAATAAATAAATAAATAAATAAATAAATAAATAAATAAATAAATAAATAAACGAATAAACAAACAACTGTATAAGTAAATAAAAGAAACTGCCGAAGAGACTGGTGATGTGCTATTCACCGTTATCTGTATATCGCTTGGGCATTTGATAGGTCTCTATCATTAAAAGCATCTACCTTCAGTTGTATCGCGTCGCAGATTTGTAATGGCAGGGCGCACTTTCAAATTATACTAATGCTGCCGCTGATGATGACGATATTTAAATGTCTTTATAACAAGAGATAACTCCAATGAAGTAGTATAAACCCTAAGGCTGTAAGAAGAGTCTGTGCTCATCTATAAACCCAGAACAGGCCAGAACGCATTATACGTACCGATTTCCTGAGTGTATTAAATGAACTACTTTTGTTACTTGAGTCGTAGAAATAATTTCGGAAAGAGTTAGTTTTGCCACTGGAACTTAGGAATACGTCTGTGTTGTTAAACTGCACAACATCAGTAGGCTTATACGCCTGGAAACATTAGCACAGAAAAAAAGCTGTCAGGAAATGACTCGTACTGATCAAGCGAGCCGCCGGGCATGGTCATTTTATTTTTCATAGTCCTATTAGACACGTGAATTCACTTCTGAATCAAAAATTCACTTTTTCCTTATTCTTTGTTACATTCATAAAATTGGGTATAAAGCCACATGCAGTGCTTCCTTCCTCATATGGATGTTATTTAGAGGCAGGATACCAATTAAAAGAATAAACAGCACACACGCAGAATTACTCCAAAAGATCAACAACTTGAATGAAACACCCCTTTTCGTTATCTTAACAATGTTTGGATACATTCTAGGGAGGATAGAAGGAGGGTCTCTGTTTGTTTTTTCTAGTCTATGTATGTGCTAGCTATGTTGACAAGTCAGCGGAGCTGGAAAGAAAAGTGATGAGCCCGTTCTCGGCTGACCTTCAACTTATAGAAAGTCCTACCCTGGTCTAGGGGTACTCAGAAGTGTTTCAACGCAATTTTGAGGCAACTAGTAATGTGGTTTAAACAGAAAAAGATATTTTATGATTTTAACAATACTGTGTGTCGATTTAGGTAGCAACCAATCTAAGAATACGGTTTAACTGTTCTTTTGTTGGTCCGTACACTGCGTCTGGTCGATTTGTGACACAAGAGACGTGCTCTATAGCACGTCCTTGGTGATGCCTTTCTGTAGATTCAGGTTTGACGGCAGTGGCTCTGCGCATGGAACTTTCTGTTGCCTGGTCTGTCTGGTTTCCCTCCCTGAGAAGGTACATAAATATTTATGGAATCCTTTTCTCAAGGTTAAATTAAATTTGAATTTTGCTATTTTTACGTATACATGTGTATATACTAGTTCATATAACTTCTCTAAGCCACTCTGTTATAAGCCAGCACTTGTTATACAGGATACATTAACATGTATTTGCTGGTAATTCACGTTCATACATTTTTTAACTTCAATTGGGCTGTCTTTGCCAAATGAAAGATAAAGGCAAGCAACCGCCATCACATAAAAAACACGTTATGTACTTTAGACTGCAAAACATGCTTGATACTTTCTATTGATAAAAAGTTTACATATAAACCATATAGAGATTTCAGCTGAGCATGCCCATTGAAACTCAGCCTCTATCTTAGCCGCATGTCATTATGGATAACTTTCTGTCATTAAACATAGGAATGTACAGATGTAAACACAAAATGAGGGAAAGAATTACTATAGTTTAAATGAAAGCTAGGATTATTTAGTGGTTTCCTTGTGTATTTTATCATCAATAGGTTATATACCGTTTATTTTTTTTCACTAAACCTACCCCTTAATGTGATAAAAAGGAGAAGCTTGATTTTGGTTACCAGGGTCCCTTAACAAGTTGAAAGGGGAAAGGTCACCTCCTGTCCCTCATGACCTCTCTCCCAAAGAGAGGCCAGATTTCACTGGGCATGCCCAACATGGCTCGTTTATTTGGCTCTTGAAGCCCAGAATTTTAAAAATTTTCAATTGAACGTGATAATGTGTTAATTAATTTACAGCATCAGGCATGGACAGTGACTGGATTGGCTATGGAGCGTGGCAAAATTAGATTATATTTTGGGGTTCAGAACAACACAGGAGATGTGGTACTTTTGCTCCTGTTTGTATCATTAGTGAGTAGTGTCGTTTGCTATTGACATATAATAAATTAAAATAATAATTTTCATGAATGTAGTCTCTTGACTACTGTAGGTTTTACGACTGAAAGCTGTGCCTCAAAGTTTTTGATGGATTTTCATTGTAAATGGTGTCATAATGGAAAAGCAATATTCATTGGCTATTTGTAAAATTTCTTTAACAATTACATTATTCAATTTAAACACTTTGCAACCATTTATTTACTAAAGGATTCCGCCACATATCGTGCTATGTCTTTAGGTATGTGAGAGAAAGTAAAATGACATCCCTCTATTTATCGTCAGAATACACTCAGGCTACAAATAGTTTTGGAGGGTAAGTATAGACACATTCATTGAAATTAACATTATTCAGTTCTGTATCTAAACGAAGCATGAGATCGTGTGTTGAATATATAACGTCACTGTTTTCATTTAAAGTAGATGAATTAAAGGGAGTGAGGGAATAGCGGATTAAAACCTCTTGAAAGGAGTGTACAATCTGCAGGCGTACCTTGGTCCAACGCCATGATTATTTTGTTTGTTTTTTGTTTTTTTGGTTTTTTTGCTTTTTATTTGTTTTTTTTTTTGGGGGGGGGGGGCAGAAGTTTAACATTCGGAGTCAAACAATCGTATAATTTGGCCCCAGAGATTATAAAACGTCTACGAAATGATAATTGCTTTCACTCTATATATTTTGTTGGCTCCGTGTGTGTGATACATTTGAATGTCACAAATTCTTTGAAATTGGTCACTGAGATACGGTGGCACTCAACTTAAACATCATTACACACTTATCGATCTTCCTGCGATTTTCAAGAGTGAGCCAGCCAAGCATTTCGTCTATATTTTTTTTCTGATTGCCCGTGGTCTAGAGTCTACTAGGATTCCTGCTAATGTTTCACGTTATGTTGCCGTAGTCAAAATGGGAAGAACTCAACGGTTACTGTGTTGTGTAGCATCTGCAGGCAATCATTTGGCATAGTCCGTTTTTCAACACTAAATTTAAAGGATAATTTCTGTACCATGTTTTTCAGGTGATCAGTTCAGTTGGATAAATTTTGCTGCCTTTATTTTTGTCTATTTCATGTCCACATCTTAAGCTTTTTCCAACATTTGGCGATATTTCAATGACCAAACATTCACGTTTATCAGCGTTTATTTTAGAATGATTGAAATATTCCGAGGTAAGTCGAAGATCAATGTACATCTTTGAGGGAAAAAAAAAGAAAAGAAAAAAGAAAAGAAAGACACGCGGGGTATCGATCTCAGTATCGCATTAATGAATATTTACATTGCAGTCTAGCATGAAAAGTTGTTAGCTCATTCTAGTTTTGTACGAAAGGAAAGACACCTAATGTATCTCCTTGTGCAGAAATCTGAATGTTTTAAAATTAATGACGACTTCATCAGAAAACATTTGCCCTTCCTTGAAGCCCGGTAAATGTCTGATATCGTCTTGCAAAGTTCAGACTGCGCTTTTATGTCTTGACGCCAATATCATTTGTTTTTAAGCACGAATGATCAAATCAATAATGATGAATCTCAGAAAAAACTTGTCTGTAGTAGATTTAGCAGAAAAATTATAAAAGATAAAAAGGAAACGAAGATGGAAAACTGAATAAAAATTAAGTTGCAAGACGCAGACATACATGAACATATGTATCTGTGCAAAAATATCGACAATTTAGGCACAGCATGATGATGACAAAAAATGAAAAAGAAATCAACTTTAATATACAGAAACAAACTGGAAATAAAAAGAGAAATGTAAATGAATAAGGAAAGCGGAAACGGTGCATTTGGATGAAACGGCAATGACAATAAACACGGAAAATTTCAGAAGAAAATGGCGAACAGCGGTTCCGTTAAGATACTGGTAACGCACACTAACACAATGAACACAAGAGCAAGATTAAATAAATTGAAAATTGATCAAATTGCTGCTGAAGCATCTATTGGCCTTCTATTACTGATGATGAAACTCTGAGCCCATGTGAAAAAAGGAAGGATGTGTTGTAAAATTAAGAAAATAATACAAAATTAGCTGTGGAGCTTTTAAGGTTACCATGATACCGACAGCATATAAGATAACAGCGGTAAACAAAATGACTGTCGGATACATTTCACATGAATTCGCTTCGCTGGAACACAAACAGAGCCAACCTCTGATTCACCTTTTAACCCTTGAATTAAAACTAAGTTTAAGACTAAGCCAACAGATTTCTTTGAAGTGTTTTAACGCTCAAGCCAGACCTAGTGAAGTCCTGATTTGGGGCGGGATATCATCCACAATTCTCATTTTCATTGCTTTTCATTGCATTAAAAAGAGTAATAAACCTTGCAGCAGACGACATTTGACCGCCCACCGCTTTTGGTCCGTTTAAAGGATAAGGATAAACTGGCCATATGGTGACGATTAATTGAAAGAATTCTTGTTTCAATATTTACCTTTTTTGTAATGTATAAGAAAAGATCTGAAAGACTATAATTGTTCACACTAAAGGTCAAAATGAAGAATACCAGTACTTTAGAAAATACTCTTTGTTTACATACATCATAAAATTTTACATTTTTTATGTTAACTGCGTCTGAAATACGCTCCTTCGTAGAGCTGTAACATCAATAATTTTATGCTGCTGAAAAAAAACAAATATGTATTCTTAAAACGTGTTTTCCTTATCACACATACTTAAATACGGACCATTTGTTTCGGTCAGAAGATTGTTACCGGAAGCGTATGATCATTTAAATTCATTCAGGTTTATGAGACTGAAAAACTGTAATTATATAGATCCAAATAACAAAATCATGCCACTAATTGAGCAGCTGTAACTCCTGGAGTTAGGCCTATCTTTAAACGGAACAGCGTGCGTTCCAGCATGAGATGGCTGGGATCTCTCAAACTAATTCAAGCCACTACTGATTTGTTGTAAAGCCATTCCAAATCAAGAACATTTAATACTTTTTAATCGTATTTTGTACGGTATTTGTCTTATTCTTAAGCCAACCTTTCCCTCAGTAACTTGTCGAAAGCAGCTGCAAATAATTTTTTTCTTCATCATTGTTGTTTCAGTACCTTAATTTAGTGCGCTGGGTCCATGGCTTTAACGGGGATGACAGGGCTTTGAAAAAAAAGGCAAAAACCCCCCCAAAAAGGCCAAACAAAAAAAAAAAAACAAAAAAAAAAAAAAAAAACAAACAAACAAAAAAAAACAAAACAAAACAAAAAAAAAACCAAACAAACAAACAAACAAAAAAAAAACAAAAAAACAAAAAAACAAAAAAAAAAAAAAAGAAAAAAAAAAAAAGATTTATTAAAAGTAGCGCCGAATTCATCATATATGGAAAGCAGTGGACCCAACTTTAATTCAAAGGAAGAATGGAGCTGATGTGATCACCGGTATGTAGATCGATCTCGTGTCATTTAGTTGCGTTTCATTTTGGTCAGATCAACATTGCTGTGAAACCAGTGTTCACTTTTTATTCTATTTCCGCTTTTATTCAAACATAATATATGATGTTTATTAACCTATTATAACGCACATAAGCAAAGCAAACCCAGTCAATCAACTTGAAAATACTGTTTTTGTACCTTTTTCCTACGTGGTCTCTTTTCGGTTGGGGTTTTCTTTCTTTTTCTTTTTGTTCTTTCAATGAAAGGTCTACCAAATGTATGTTTTTTGTGCTTTTAATAATGTATTAGACTCAATTTCATCGGTTACTCGATTTGTGAATACATTTATCCTACGGCCGTTGTTACTCTTGATCATATATTCAGTGAAATGCTTATGGATAACAATGACACTGTCCGTGTGTCTATATACAAATTAAAACTTTGTTTTTTCGTATGAAATTCTATATGGTTTAATATTTGAGTTTCTACGTTTTTTCTGACAACGTCTTGGCCGCGGTCTTGTTTGTGCTGTCCTGTAAGTTGAACTGATACTTGATGCCTTCCTTTGTCATATATCTAAATGATGTAGTATGTCTCAGTATGTTGATATATCTGACATATTGTATTGACGCTGTTTTTTTTTTTTTCATGTTGACCTATATTTTGATCATGCCGCGTACCTTTGCATGACTAAAGCAAAATGTCTCGACGTCCCCTACTACAGATAACCTGTCTCGCATTTGACATTTCGATTCCAAATATTCTAAAGAAACGTTTGCTGCATTTAGTACGTGACGGAACTTTGCTGCATTTATTCTCCAACATAATCAATCAGCCCAATGTTATCTTTTGACGCAGATCCGATGACGCTATTCTAGTCACTGATTCTGATTTCTAGAATTGCTCTCATTGATTTTTCTTAAGTGACAGCATGCTCATTAGCTATGTATAGAAAAAAAAAAAGCTTCACCAAAACAAAAGACCCCCTCCCCCCCCCCCAAATAAAAAGAGGGAAAAAAAACCTGTGTGATTGCAAATCCCTGTAAAATCTCGATTCGGACCAAATTAGTAGCACTGCACTTTTCCTTGGACCGCCTTCTTTCAGATCTCATCGGGCGCTAATGCAAGTGCACACGTGCTGCGGAAATTGACTCATCTTTGTGCAAGCAACACGGGAGAGAGGAAAAGAAAATAATACTATCATCTAAAGTAACACTTTTAGCTAGCCATTGATGGGGCGAGAGCAGACCAAAATAAAGTGCTTATTCCACGCATGTAGAGCACACTACATATTGTGTCTGCATGGATTACTCAATTATTACGGCAACCTGTTGCTTCGACGTGAACATTTTGCCACCTGTTGTTTCCAGAAAATTTTGGTGACAGACACCAGACCCTACAAACACCACTAGATGTAAGGTTTGATGTAACGAAATATAATTATGGAGCGCATAATTTAGTCTCTATTCCCAATGGAAGAAGCCAGGACTTTGTGCTCAATAAATTAGGCGAAGCTAACCTCCTGGTAGGGTATTGGAAGCATTATCACCTGCACAGCTGTTGACTGATTAGGTATCGGCTTAACCCCGAGGAACCTGACAGCGCGGTATCGACATACAACATTTTACCGTTAAAATTACCATTGTCGTGAGTGGCGGGTGCTTCTTTAAAGAATGCTAGAGACTATTAGCGAACAGCTCTTCTGTTGTACTCAGAGTATGTCGAATCGAAGCGTTTGACTTAAGTCCGCAGAGGTTTAACCCTCATATCCAGCAGAACCTTACTCTTTACAGTTAGTTGTTCACCGACATTTTGGACCTAGTGTCATCAATCAGGTATTCCTATGGGCCTTTCAGACCGTCACAAATGAACAGATGTAGTGTAATTTGGATGTAGTGACATTTGAAATGTGCCGGCGTCATATGTTATAAATAACTGCGCAATCGAAAACAAAGTTTTTAGTACTCAAACTTTAACCGTGCGGCTTCATCTTCAGACATGTGGAAAGTGTCTCACAAACATATGACAATAATGTGTGTGTTTTATAAAGGGACCACAACTTTGCATTTGAGTGAGACTGATATCAGCCAATATGCATGTTGCCTGCAGTTCTGCTGACCCGTATATATGATATTCAGGGCTGGTGCAACTTGGAGGAAACACAAACCCAAGGGCACTACCTTTTGTCAACTTAAAAGTCATGATATATTTTTGCACGTACGCATCAGTGAATTATGGTAATCTCTGTTGATACCAAACGGCAGTTGCCTGATCTACACATTAAATATAAAGGACAATGATTGGACAAATGAAGGGGACTTGAATTAGTAATTAACTTGTCTGGATTAAGTCTAATAGGTGACGATTGTGTGCAATTAAATTCATAAAATAACACATTTATAAACGTTTGCAATATATTAAAATGTGTAAATATGGATAAATAGATATGTTTGTAACGTATGTTCTCGCTGTTGTTCAAACCATAAAACAGATATATACCATTCAAATCGAATTTGGAAATGACATTTGAAATCAACAGATCCGCAAAAAGGCAATTTATATCGCATATCGTGAAACAGCTTCATGATTCTACACAATTGCATGCAAAGGTGAAGCTTATATATTTACAACATGGGAATTTTGTCCACATTTATTTGGCATAAGTGTATTGGCCCAACTCTTCATTTCTAGACTCCAAGCTCACATAAAACAGTATATCCCCCCAACCGCGAAGTATTTATTGGATGAGATTGTGTCCTGTGTAGTACTGCACTTGGTCAAAGAAAACATGTGTATTAATGAATAGTTACTGATATATAGCATCAAATGATATGTTAATAAGGCTGACGGTTGCATTGGTAGTGACAAAAGAACCAGCATTATATCGTTTTACATTATGTCGTACCGTATGGTACAGTGTTGTATCGAATCACATTGAAATGTATACACAGCAATATAAATTTATTATTCGATGGACTAATATTCTATGCGATACCCAAAACATGTGTATTCTAAAGTTAAGCCATCAGTAGCATAATAATTGATTGCAAACACTACTGCACAACAGCAAGTTCTTTTTACAAAACACTGAAGTTAGTTGCAACTAAAGTTAATATTTCAAATTGGTAAATAAATATCGTTTTATCAAACCAGTCTGTGGTTTAGAAACAAAGGGTGCAAAAAAAATGATAATAAAATAAATCACTTTGTAAAATTAGCTGCCCGAATTTTGTTCTCTTTCGAATGCCAAAAATATTGAAAAATGATGATAATGTTGAACCATCCCTTGAAGAACGAGCATATATCCTTGTGCCTTTTGCTAACAGAAGTCAAACTTAAACTCTATGTGGAGATATCATGAGTATATGGCTAAACCTAGATGCACACATAAAATTGTATTGTTCACTGATGTTTACCGAGTCTGCTCTTTCAAAACACCGCTCTGTTTCCCCGTGGTTTAAACGCCCTCTTTACTAGTATTAAACACTTATTAAAGTGTTACATTTCACATGATATTATGAGAACGAGTACATCTCTCATATACTTAAGGAATTAAGCATAACCTGGGATTGATTATTGCCAATATATCACGAAGGAGGCGATGCGATCGAAGTCATATCGCGAGTCGATAGGCAAGTGATATGACGGAGTCTAACCGCTTCCTGAGTGATATATTGGCAACAATCAATGCTACACCATACGTAATTCCTATTTTAATAAGGTTTCCAGTCGAAAATCCCCCAAATTTGATGCAAAAAGGGATTATCTGGCCTGTATTCACCCGTTATCATCACTTTTCTCTATGCCGCACCCGTTTGCTTGCATACTCCCTCCTAGGCAAAATTTATCGTTTTGGAGGTGAGCGGGGCCCTATTGGCCCCCTATTGGCCCCATATTGGTGGTTGAGGGTGGGGTGAAGAATTTACTGCGGTAACTTACAACCTTCCAAATAGGCCTAGGCGCAAAATATTGATCATAAAATACGGAGACCGAAGTATATCATAATTGTGTCTCAGGCCTACACTTGGCTGTCCTGTAGGTATAGCTTTTTAGAACGTGAAGAACCTCATAGCCCCCGCCCCTCCCCCGGCTTTCTCCCTCCCGCACCCCCTCCTTCGGACGAACTCTGTCTAACAAATGTAATTGGCTGAATGAGGTCATGTGACAAATTAATGATGGTTGAAAGTGAACGACAATGGCAAGCAAGCAAATTCGGCGTGTGCTGGACGATTTTCGAAATAATTCGTGTTCTGTTTGAATTATTTTCACGGGACAGAGGTTTCTAAGTGCAAGGCCCAATTATGACAGTACATGCCAAAGTTCATTTCGGGTGTGGAGGCGGAGAAATTGGATTCTATGGCATCGGTTGGCCTGCAACGACCCACTGACACAGTATCTTGACATTGGTTCAGTGGTTGCCGTCATCGGGAGGATTATTCACCAAGTTTGTCTTTGATGCGCTTGCATCGATTTGTCAGTACATGTGTGAGGATCGTTGGGATAATAATTGCGGAGTAATGGATTGATAAGGTTTGTACCTTTGCTGCATATGGTTGTTGCAGCATCGGGGGCGTATGAGGAAAGGGAGCACAGATGTACTTGAATTAGCGCGCTACTATTATCAACCACGGTAACTACCATAAGAATGCAGAACCAAAAGTACTAAACATTGCATTTTCGCGAAAGATATTTTGTGAACATTTGCTGTAATTGCTTCATTATATGAACTAAACCACACACTTGTGCGTACTTTATTAATGGTGGTGAAATAGAAATCCAGGGCTCAAATAGATGGTAATCCAGTGGGGGTGAGTACAACAAAAGAGGGGTCATAGTGATATTTCAGATGTTATATCACGGCAAACAAAGCGTTATATCAGAGCGGCCTCGTTTTCACACTGCCTACTATATTATATTCAAGAATACTACTGTAACATTTACACGTGTGGTAAGTTATAAATATGTTCCTTGTGATGAGGTGCACATCAGTTCTTAAAGGTGTATCCCTTTACGATACCAGGGTTACTTAGCAGATTGATCTTTTGGATCATTTTATGTGGCCTTTTAGATTGCAGAGTCACAAGTATATTTTTGGTTTCAATAAAGTACCCTTTCTGAAACATTTAATGTTTAACTTGCTCATTCCTGCAATTCATCCAGCCATATTTTAAATCTATAGCCATAAAAGTGTGAAAACGTACACGAATATGGTGACGTTTATTAATATGCATATCCCGGGAATCCTCGTGTCATACATAATTCCACATGCTTCTCACTTTTTAGCATTCTATTGCATGATCATGACTGTGTTATGCATGTTATACTGCACTGTTACTCACAAGGAACTGCACTTCTTTGACATGTTAATATATTTGCAGGCAAATTGTAGCCGAATTATTTAAGATATCGCAATGTAAAAGTCGTATACATTGGTTACATTCAAAGCAACAATCATGAAAAAGGCATTCCTAGACATTGTAGGCAAGTGCTAATAAGAAACCAGGCATATTTATCGATCGGCTGTGAGCCCAGCTCAAATTTTACAGGCAAAAAGAGCCTAATGGCGGAAACAGAGGTGCAGAAGCGTGGACTTGTATGTATGTTTATAGCATGTATCAAATTTTATGACGTTAATTCAAACTGCTTGCTGTATGCCTGAATTGTACATCACTAGACAAAATGGAGCAACCCAATATGCATTCGTAAGTAGTGATGTCTCTCAACCAAAAGGACTTCCCTCATTACGTTTTAATTCAGAGGAGTCTATAATGTTTCCGTGTAGGAGTATAACATATACAGAAATAATGCATTCTCACGCACCATGACTTAGACCTTTCTCCCCTTTGACCAGGACTACATTAGCACTCCTCAGCATCAACAGTTGTCAGAATAACGTTATTGTTGACATGAAAATTAATTAAAACATTGAATGGGAACAGAAAACAAATCGCATCCAAGTACCTTGCCATTTGAGGGGGGGGGGGGGTAAATTTGCAAATACTGCCCATTAGGATTGAAGGAGGATGGCTCTATATGAAATACCCATGCAACATTGGTTTTTTGAGAGTCATCCGGTCTGATATTTTACATGGGCATGATTCTTGATACACCGGACATACAATATAATTAAGATTCCTGCTGTTTTACACATTTTTCCAGAGATTTTCACCCTCTTTACCATGGGAAAAATTTGCAATTTATTCATAATTCATCTATTACAATTGAATGCCATGCGACATTCGTGTCATATATCAGATGGCCTTCCTCCCCGATACCCGATATACCAAGAACGCTCGACACCCGATACGTATATAAGACCATACTTTATTTGGGGGTCTTTCATCGAAGATTATCTGAAAAACAATTCATTGAAAGCATGTTATAATGACTCAATTTGTTCCCAGCAAAAGTTGTCAGACGTCAGAATGTGTCAGATAAATGAGTTAAATAGCAAAAGAACTTGACTGTAAATCCCTCAATATTTAAATATGTCGGATATCTGAGTGTCGTTATAATGGGACTTTACAGGTACAACAACCGCGACATTGTGTAATTGCATAGCGGTCTAAAAGACATGTAATGGTGGCAGTCAAAAGTACAAAAAGAACTTTAAAACAGATGCAAATTGTTGATGTCGAACACCATAAACTTGTTCTAAATCCATTTGCCTGTTCAAGGGGTTATCCAGTACACAACCGAAAATCTCCATGACATGTTTATATAGTAGTCTTAAACAAGCCATTGCTTCCATCCGTGGTTTACATCAGCGTGGTTGAGGTTGCACATACCAATTACAAATTATGTGAGATCAAATCTGTACTTTGTAGTCTTTGTACTGAGTGTCACTTTTCCACCAGTTTTCTGGCAAAGTCTGCATATACAAAATAAAGGATGTGAGTTAAATTCTGTTCAACTAAAATTATGTCCATTCAGTGTACATTACAAGTCAAAAGAAAGGAGAGGACCCACACAAAAGAGAAAACAGAAGAGGACATGAGAGTTGGGAAGATAGGGCCAGCACAGGGGAGAAGACTCAGACCTAAGGAATCTATTTTCGTTTTTCTATGTCTAAAACGGGCAAATAGGCAGCAAATCGAAGTTCTATCGGGAAATAAGTTCGAAAACGACGCCATTTTGAAAATGGGGGGGGGGGGCGAGTCGGTATTTTAGTAAATGCTCCATGGTCTCTCATTGGTTTGTCTTCTAGTTAAAACCAATGAGTGACAAATCAAATGAAAGATTACGATTGAATACATACGTAGGATAACCCATTAAAGATAACTTTAGACATGGCGAAATTGAACAGAAGAGAAGAGAAACCAAGAGCCGAGAAGAGATACAACACTAACAAATATCAGGTTCTCTTACATGTGATTAATATATACTGCTCAAAAGAAGTGAAGGATAATGTTTTATCTCACTGATTTCCGAGATAAAAGGTAGTAAAAACATCGATTTTTATGCTGTTTGAATATGGCATGGTTTATTTTAAGTGAGTAACATGAACATCAGTAAATGCACTCATCCGTGATGCTTGAAGTCCATCAATGAAGGCGCTAAGTCATGTTTTGGAAAATGTTTTACGTTTGCATGGGTGGGTCCTGAGCCAGGTGCACACAGGTAAAAACAATGAATAATTACAACATAGGCCTATACACATTTGCAGTATGGGGTCATTGACTGTAAGTGTCATTCTGTTGGGGTTGCAACATGCGATACACAAGAGGTCTTTCCCTCTGTCAGACAGAAATCGAGCTCTGAGCTTATTGAAAGCCGGCCTAACACAAGATGTTGCTGAAAGAGTTGGTGTGTCTCAGAGTGTAATAAGCAGACTCGTTTTGGGGCCAAGAAACACAGGCACAGGTAGTGAAAGACCCCTTACAGGGCGCCTCAAAAGCACAGATCAATATGACAAATAGTATGTGGACAAACGTCCTCTCAGGGACAGTTATCATAGAGCTTCTCAACTGAGAAATTACTTGAGAGACGCAATCGGGATGAACGTAAGCACTCAAACCATCAGAAGTCGTCTGCAACAGTGTGGAGTACGTGCCAGAGGAACAGCTAAATATATACCACTACAACCTCATTCATCGTGTTGTAAGGCTGGAATGGGCCAGGGATCACCAATAATGGATCAGACAAATGTGGAAAAAACGTCATTTTCTCTGACAAATCGAGGTTCAACCTTGACTTTCCTGACAGCAGAAGCAGAGTTTGGCGCTACAGGGGTGAATGCTACAGTGATGCCACGGTTGACCGGCATGATCGTTACGGTGTTGGAGGGGCTATGGTCTGGGCAGCCATCTCCCATGATGGACGAACAGACCTGCTTATTATGCAGGGTCGACTGTCAGGAATCAAATGTCGGGATGAAATTCGCAATACAATTTTGGTTCCATATGCTGGGGCAGTTGA
Source organism: Hermodice carunculata (assembly GCA_964020975.1). Taxonomy (NCBI): domain Eukaryota; kingdom Metazoa; phylum Annelida; class Polychaeta; order Eunicida; family Amphinomidae; genus Hermodice; species Hermodice carunculata. The sequence continues at coordinate 71,689,359 of OZ026616.1, forward strand.
TAGAGAATGCATATGCCAGTGCTCGCCCACATGTTGCCAGAGTGTCAAAGACTTCTTGCAAGCCAAAACCATTGAATGTCTACCCTGGCCTGCGATATCCCCTGATTTTTTACCCATAGAGCATCTATGGGATGTGCTAGGAAGAGCTTTGAACCAACCAAAGGTACCCAATAAACATTCAGGAGCTAGTCACTGCCATTCATAACGTACGGAAGCTCATTAACGTTATGAGATGCTGCTACAAAGCTTGTATTGCAAGTTGAGGGGGCCATGCGGTACTGACACTGTAAGAGTATACTCTAGTGATCAACTGAATTTGTGCATTTTTTAAAAACGTGACTTCGCACCTTCATTGATGGACTCAAAGTGTCACGGATGATTGCATTTACTGGTGTTAGTTTACTTGAAATAAACGTGTAATCATTCAAACAGCATATTATTCAGTGTTTTTCACTGCATTGTATCTCAGAAATCAGAAAGATAAAACATTATCCTTCACTGCTTTTGAGCAGTATAACTCAATGTAAATCACTATACACGGGTCTCGATCGCGATAGTATTTAAACCCTGAAGACAGGTTTTAAAATTTTAACCTGTTGTGTACAAGCTGCCCAAGTCTGGCATCAATATACATACGTCATCTTGCAATTTCCAAATAAACCAAGAAATAAATAAACATGGTTATTACATAAAATATATATATATATATATATATATATATATATATATATATATATATATATATATATATATATATATATATATATAAATATATATATATATATATATATATATATTTCTGATCGAGTTCGGAATTTGGGAAAAATACTTTTCTCTTGACTATCATCAAAGCTCTCCAGGTATAAATGAAAAAACAGGCAAGCAGCATATTTTAACCTATCACTCACCATAATAATTCATCTGTCCATCGCTTTACTTCCGCTACGGAAATCAATTCTTTCATATCTTCTTCATCTAAAGGTTCCCCTACAACGCCAAGTAATTTGGCAATTACTAAATTGATACATAGCAAGTAACCATTGAAAAATGTTTTTTTTATCTGATGGAACAAGAATGTAGTCGTTCAGATGCACTTCTTACTTTGTTTTTGTTTTGTCCTGTGTGTTTGGGAATATACATATTGTGTGTCATTCCATGCTGTACAGAGCCTCCCCTCCCCCCCCCCCCCCCCATTAGTGACATTTCGATGTAGTATAAGGCAATCCATTTGAAACAAATATGTTTCAACTTACTTCAAAAATATATTATGTACTAACTATCGGGATAATGTCACAGGGTCATTTGCTAAAAGCGATACACGGGGCATAAAATGTTTCACTTGTAATTCTGTTTATATCTCATTGAGATCACTAGGGGTGATCTGGGTTGATTTAATTTCTTGACACACAGCCTTTTCTTCCCATAGTGCATATTGTGACACCTAGCAACCCGTGCCATTTGAGGTAAGGTGGGTCATCAAAGCCATTACATTACAGTGAACCTGGAAGTTTTACCCGGCATATGAGGACGATTTTTTGGAATTACCATCTTCTGGTCTATCTGAAGTACATATTGTTATCTTTCAAGGTGTGACAAAATGAAAGTTTAATGCTTATTTGACAACATATACAGAGGTTAAATTTGTATCATCTAATTCCCCATGTTAATCTATGGAGAATAAGCGAAGGTCATGGAAAGTGACCACAAGATGTGGGCGGTCAACCATAAACAGGATTGGCAGCACCCCCTTCAGGCGAATTTAGAACTAACCCAGATATAGACTTATTTCTTGTTGTTTTGCCTTGTGACAAATGAATGTGTACCGCAAATGTCACATACACATCATCAATTAATCATTTGCCAGTGTTGTGGCTACGAGTTCTTATTTGATGTGCATGCTTACAAAAATCTACATGTGCAGGGGCTTTTCAAACACTTAAGTAAAACCTTAATTAAGCATTACAGTGCTTAAGGGGGCAATATTTCAAATGCAAGTAATTACGATATGGTCTTGTAACTACACGAAACCTTTTATTATTAAACGGGTTCTGACATGATTACCTAAGGTAGTCAATGCTTCCTTTAATTCTTCAACACCAATAGCTCCACTGCCGTCTTTATCAAAGACGCGTAATGCTTCTTCAATCTCTTCTACTTGTTCCAGGCTCATCCTTTAAGCCAAGACTTGCCGATATCCGTACATACTCGTCGAAAGCAACGTGACCATCTGAAAATATATAAGATGATTTTTCATTCTAAAAATGTTTGATGGAACATCCTTGAAACGGGCCTGGGAATATCTCAGTATTCACGTTGATTCCACATGATCTATCATCTTGATGAAAAAGAGGCCATTCCAGTCTCCTGGCAACCTCACTTTTCAAAAGGCCAGCCAACAACATGCCTATAATTCTCTACTGTAAGAGAACTGGTGGTGACCCAAACCCCATAACATTGTGGATTCACGTTGACAATAGTTGTAAATATATAAAGTTCCTCGGAAATCCTCTCAGGCACCCCAAGATCACATACGCTCTTTGCACCTTTCTGGTCGTTATCGCACTTTTAGGGCATTTCCTGTTTGTGTCACTGCCCACTATTACTTACTACTACTACTACTACTACTACTACTACTACTACTACTACTACTACTACTACTACTACTACTACTACTACTACTATTACTACTACTACTACTACTATTACTACTACTACTACACACCAAGTTTCAATATATATATATATATATATATATATATATATATATATATATATATTATATATATATATATAATATATATATATATATATATATGTGTTTGCGATGTTTGTGAGTCTGCGCAAAAGTAAAGACGTATTCAGAGATGATGGCTTCAGCATGCTTGAAATTTACCCAGATCTTACCCCCAAGTACTTCAAAGCGCAATCAGTGTGTTAATATCTCTGTCCTGTTTTCTTGTTTACTTGTGTCAGGTATTCTGATCTGAAGATTTCGTTTCCCAGATGGGGAACAGTTGGTTGCTGTGATACATCTGGCATACACAACTAAAACGCATTGTTCACCTGGGTTTTCCTTGTTTTATACCTAAACATTTTTACTAATTATCCGTCACAGAAAGGTCACACATGCAATCACATATTGTATATAAAATAGAGACTTCTATTGTGAGTTATAAACGGGCATCATATGTATGATGCGTGATATTAGGATGGAGAAACACGACATCGTAAAATTGTGCAACGACGTTGAACTCTTGCAGGTAACATCGACAACGGCAGTGCTAAATTTGTGTGGGTAAACACCTGACATAGCACACTCTTGTGTAATAGCTTACAGATATGATAAAACAAAATATTAATAGCACCGAACACCATTTTTCATTCACATCCTAATATCCACTGAACTTCAACGAATACAAAGAGACATATAAGTTAGTCTGTACCATTACCTTGTCAAATGATTTCGTTTCAGGAAATTGTGGCCATGCGATTTACGCAACGCACATGGAGAATTTTTTGATAAGGAAAGTCTTAATCTCATTGCCTCAAATATTGTTATGAACTGATACACACGTTGACCGCATGGACCCTTGCATATTAAAAAAAAAAAAATACTCCGCAACAATATATTCTTACTGATACACAGTGACATGTTCGATGCCTGAACGCCCGTACATTCCAAAAAGAAAACTCTGCAACAGCATGATCTTATAGATACATACGTTCAGTACAAGAACTCCCCAAAATAATACTCTACGACAGGATAACCTTAAATGTTACTATCTTGAAGTCGTGAACCATTTTTAATAATAACGTCACGTGTAGCAAAATTCAATACACCCACATTTTTCGATCAGCCCAAGTTATGAACTTTACACCGGCACAATCCCAGTAGCTGGCGTTATTCCATATGCAACTAACAACGAACAGCATGGAAAGATATATATATATATAATATTTTCCAACCATGTCTGAAACATGTTTAAAATAACCGTACTTAGAACCGAGATATTTATGACGAAAAGGAAGACACGCTTTCAAATTTCCCCAATAAGTAAATATCTTCAGCAGATAATTTCTTTTGGTAGGTCTACATGAATGTTTAAGGTCGTTCCTTTGAAAAAGAGCAGCATAATTGACATAAGTCGAGCACTACATATTCTTGCAGTTGACATTTTAACAGCAACTCGTACATGACAATTGCAGGAAGAATTATCGGCATGGAATTTTGAAGCAACTCAAATGCAAATCAAAATAAATTCATCTTGATAGCCACAAGGCATATGTTCACACGAAATGCCCCCCTCCCCACCTCCACCCCACCCCCACAAAAACGCGTAAGCCTCCAAGTCACCTCCATTCGTATCACACAACAGAAAGCTATGGAGAGCATACCAACAAGATACAATTCTCTAGACGACACAGTAATATAATACCTCATACCTAAGCATCAAATTTCTTTGACATTAAATCAGACGGAAAGCACAATTCAGTTCATCTCCCTTAAAATAGAAAGTCTCTTTGGCATACCATGTTGAAGATATGCATATTAAATAACAACGCAATCAACTTTTCATATATATATGGTTATTCTGTTGACATTTAAGTCCAAAGTTGTCATTTATCAAAGCGAAATTTATATTCAAATATTTCCGCAGCGGTCGGCTTGAATTTATTCAGAAATCAACTTGTCTACTAATATTTTTCTAGAATGCTAATATGTAGTTTGACAGATATCGACCGTAGCAAATTGTGGTCGCTTTAATGTATGAGAAACAAGTGATCTTCGTCTACTTATATTTTCTAGACTATTAGAATATGTAATTTGGGAAACATATCCGATTACAAATCAAAATCTTTTGATGCAGTGAGTGGTATGCTCAGTCAAAATTGGTCTCATAGCGATATTGCGTAAAAAAAATGCTGACACATATAATTATCCTTCCGGGGAAAAACATAAGAACAGATATATTATCGTGTCCATCTTAAAATATCTTGCAGCATAACACAAGGATAATTTCAATTCGTTATCTAATTGTTATATGGACTATTTAAGGATCGCACAGGCCAGAAAACTTCATAAATATTCTATTACACAAGAAGTCCGTATCAGCCAGCTTGTGTACATAAACTGTATATGTCAGATGAAGATACATCTGGTTGACACAAATAGATCGATGGGGCAGTATGAGTGTTGGAAATCGGATCCAAACTTTGAAGAAAAAGAGAGCGTTAAACAAACCTGTTGTCTCACACTCTTCCTGAAGTGCTTGTATCTGTTGTTCTGTGGGGTTTTGGCCCATGGCTCGCATGGCACAGCCCAGGTCACTGATTGGCAAAGCACCTTCGCCATGTTTATCAAACAAGGCAAGACATTCCCGTAAATCTGAAAGCAACATGACTAGATGACATACAAGTTCACCAAAATAATACAGTATTTACAGTACAATTAGAAGTAAATGTATAATATTGGTAACTTCAGGGTTTTGGGGGTGGGTGGGAATAAAAAGACGAATTTTGCCAAGACAACCCGTGTGGCTTCATAAATTTAACGAATTATCGTGCTAAATTTTTAACGTATGAGTCACTCGTAGGAGTGGTGGTCCAACAAGTACCCCCTGCGCATGCGCACATTGCATTTTACAGAAGTCATCAGGTCAAATGGAAGATCTTCAAAGTTTCTTTCCCACCCTTTCCTCCCCATCCTTTGTTATCAATCTTTCGCATGTTATGAACAAACGCTGATATGTTCAGTCCATGCGTTTGCTCGGACGTGTCTTCGTCTATTGGCGTAAAATATGTCTTACGCACTGTCAGACACGTCGAATATCTGGTTAATTCGTACATTTAACAACTTTTGTTAGTTTCTGTGGTGTTTGGAGTATCATATGGGTTACTGTAGCACTCATAATGAGCTAGGTTGAAAGTAGTTCTTATATTTGTTTCGCTGCAACCATGTTTCTTTTTTTGCTTTTGTTTTGTTTTTTGTTTTCATCGTTTGCCTGTGTTGCCGAGATACGACATTTACATATACCAAATTTTTGTTCTGTCCGGGCAGTAGTGTTAGTGCTGTTTTAGCATACCCTGGGGGAAAGGCACATTTAGTCAAACTGTCGCGCGCTGCAGTGAGGCAAAATGTGACCGCACGTCTGTGCCACTAAATGACATGTGACTTGGTAGCTTCATACTTTGTCATGAACTTGTAGGCGGCGAAGCTTACTTTACACATGGATATATAAACGAAGTTATATGTCCATGCTTTACACAGGTTTTGTTGAAATCCGGTGAAACCTATAGACACGTGTGTTTTATATTTACAGGAAACCTATAGACACGGGTGTTTTATATTTACAGGCATTTCCCGTCAAGCGCAATCACAGAACATTTTGGAAGTCGACAAGACCCACTGCAGGGTCCAAGAGCAAGGCCCCAAGACGGAAAATGTGGCAAAGGCGATTTACGATGTAAACGTTGGATCGATGCGACTGGTGGCAGTTCGACTGCAACAAGTTTAGGGCAAATGTCACTGCCACAGTTGCCAGTGAAGTTGAAGAGAAGATACTCCGTGTTCAGAAAAGCATTACACCTAGGGCCAACACTCCGTGATGAAGATACGCAAATCCAGATTTGTGCATGTACAGTAAAACCCCCATTAGCGGACACCTATCTGCAGTGGGCACCTGCTTACAATGAGCACTTTTCTTCGGTCCCGTTTGATTTTCCCTATTACCTACATGTTAGCGGAATCTCTCTGCAGTGGGCACCTCCCTACTATGGGCAGTGGGCACTTAGAATAAGAAGTAATCAGTACATGTCTTTGGATTCTTTAGCTCTCAAACTGTTACTTTTACACCAGTGTTCATCCCTTTAGCCAGGTTCATCACCCCCACGGGGTGTAATATGTACTTGGCCCGTGGTTTGAAAAGAGACGGTAAAATCCACTCTTGCTGGACCAAGGACGGAAGGATGTATATCCGTGAGCGCAACCCCAGGAGCAACCATGACCAAGGCAGTGTAGGCCATATCTACTACAAAGAAAACCTTAACGTGTTCAGAGATACGTGGTCATCCTAATGTGAACACTCATGGTGTTGAGGGTCATGGCCCCGTTATTGTTATATTGGTATTATATAATGTACATTATAAAAAATACATATCATGTACCTTTAATGATGCGCATCTTGTACTTTAATTGATACTGTCTGTCTCAGCCGCAACAGCTGTGGCTTCATGCCAGCAAGTCGTACTCTGACACTACAACCTAGAAGCACTACATTATCTTCCTATATTTTGTCTTGTTAAAGAACGAGCAAATATTTTCAACCATATTGTTTTCTACATCTGCCTATTCTGCGATCTTTATCTTGGGTTGTATGTATGTTGTATTGCTCCACGACACTGTGTCATTTAATTCCGATCACGTGTCGTGACCGATAATGATATTACTTATCGTACATGTACTTCTTGGCGTACATTTCTTTCTTTACGTATTCTCTGTTTCATGTATGTTGTATGTCTCACATGATGTGGATACCTCAAGGAAAAAGCATTTTGGCTTTACAATTTCATGCTTTTCATGTCAGGTATTTGTTTCCAGGTTCAAGATACTTAAAAACCAGTATTTCGTCAACTTAATTAAATGGGTGTCAATTTTTTGCATACATCTTCTTTTGATTATCGGTTTGTCAAAGTTTGACTTCCAATAGTCTGCATGTGTTATTAATATTGTGTGTTTGCTCAGCTTTACATATCACGAGAGTAAAAAAAAATGTAGTACCTTTTGACGGATGGTAATCCAACCTGTGTAAAGCTTTATTTAGAATTAGTCGAGTCAGTGTATTTAATGACCATGTTCCTACGTCGCTAATATATATTTGCGTTCCCCCCCCCCCCCCATGCCTCTTGCTTGATCTTTGCGCATGTGCCCGTCACTTCGTCAAGTTAATTTGATCTTTCCTTATTAATGGTATCCACCCCAACCCAGGCCCGCTAGGGTTAACAAAGCATATATCAATTGCCCATACCAATGTGCGCGGTCAGAAAAGCCAACACAGGTTGGGTGGATTATCTGACGTCGTAGGGTCTAAAAGCATTGACGTTATGACCTCTCAGAAACTTGGCTTGACCAGTGAGCATATCTGAATCAGCTTTTGTCCATGGACGACTTTCAACCACCGTTGCTCAAAGACAGGCAAGCTGGTCTAGGAGGGCATGTGGCAATCTTTGTTACGAATCCTTTGCCATCCATTCATCGACTTGCCTTGGAAGATATAAACAGCGAGTGTCTGTGGCTAGAATTGAAAACGACAAATGGGCATACCTTCCTTGCTGTATATTATCGTCTGTCAGGTCAACCCGCACACGTCAGAAGGAGCTTTCTTGACATGTTCCTAATTCCATTTCTGCTGCCTTGGGAATTAACCCAAATATTCTAGTCATTACTGGTGATTTTAATGATCACTGTACAGACTGGAACGCAGAGCATGCCGATAGCAAATGGGCATCCACCCATTTAATGATGTTGCTAACAACAACTTTTTTGAAATTGTTAATGAACCTACACGTTCGACGGAATTTGCTGATTTGGGATTGTGGCATTTTACCTCCCATGTCGACGTCTGACCATTCTGTCGTTTACTGCTGTATCACTCTCTCTTTTCGATCTGAAAAATCTTTCAGGCGTAAAATTCGGTATTTTGATAAGACAGACTTTGACGTGATCAATGAGTTCCTGAGTACCGCACTTTGGGACGTGGCTTTTAACACTTTCGATGGTATTGATGATATTCCCTCATTTTGGACCCATTTACTCATGGCGTCCATAAAACAATACGTCCTTTCCACGGATAATTTAGTACGACCAAAGAGCACGCCCTGGATAAACTGTAATATCAAACGCTTAATCAGAAAAAGGAAACGAGCACGGAAACTCTTGAAAAGGCTGAAAAAGACACTGCCAATCTGAACGTCTGCTTCAGGTTTATAAACGAACCAGAAATGAGTGTGTTTCGGCAAACAAAAATCTCTTAATAAATATTTTAGAAAACTACGTGACGAAATCGATAGTAGAAATAGCAACCCTAAAAATGGTAGTCATTGACAAAGTCAGTTCTAGGATGCAAAGTATTCCAGTCCTTACCTCCCTTAATAGAGGATAAGAAACCTATCACTAATAATAAGGAAAAAGCAGACATATTTAATACGTATTATGCCAGTAAGTGCAAACTACCGGTAGATCCAGCTCCTAGCTCTCTGTCGGCGTCCACTTTGTCACCGATGCAAGGCTTGAGCTTTTTTTCTGATAGAGAACATGATGTTTTAAATGACTTGAATCATTTGAAAACATCCAGTGCTACGGGTCCGAATGTAATTGGCAATTATTTGTTAAAGTACATTGGGCCAAGTATTTCTATTTCCTTTTGCAGACTATTCAATGTATGTTTGACCACCTCTCGGTTTCCCGATCAATGAAAAAAAAAAATTTGTGTCCTGTTTACAAAAAAGGTGATCGCCAATCAGAATCCAACTATAGTCCTGTGTCGCTTCCTTGCAACATTCCCAAAGTAATGCAGAAACCAATCTTAAGTAGATTCCATGGATATTTGACCCAGAAAGATCTTCTTACGTAAAAAAAAAATTGGCTTCAAAAAGGGCGACTCAACTGTGGATCAACCCATAAGTATCACCCATAAAATATACAGTGGTGTTGACAACGGAAATGAAATACGTATGGTCTTTTTGGATGTTCCTAAAGCCTTTCATAAAATGTGGCACAAAGGTTTATTTTTGAAACTTCGTACTCTGGGTTTGACAACTCATTGGAATCTTGGACAGATGACTATCTTTTGAACCGTTTTCAACGGGTGGTTATTTTAGGATAATAATCGAGATGGCTTCCTGTTGAAGCATGGGTACCCTAGGGGTCCATATTGAGCCCACTTTGTATTTATGGTATATGTCAATGACATGGCTGACAATATTACTACTGACATCCGATTATTTGCTGACGACACTTTCTTCTAGAAATTGTAAGAAATCCCGCAGCCTCATCTTTAAGGTTGAACACAGATATGGATCATGTTGGAATCTGGGGTAGATTTTGGAAAGTAAATTTCAATGCCATAAAATCTCTTTTGCTTATTATCTCCACTAGGAGAAACAAACTATTTCACAGACCTTTGTACGTGAATGGAAATGAAATTCTAGAGGGCACCAATCATACACATCTTGGCATGAATCTGTGATCAAACTTAGATTGTAAAAATACCCTTTGCGAATCACGGACAAAGCTAGTAGAAGTATATCACTCATCTAGCGTTTCAAATATGAATTATCCTTAGATGCTCTTTGTAAATTGTATAAGTCAATTATTCGTCCTATACTAAGTACGGTTGTGTCTCGCGCTCGTCTACTGGCTGATCGCGGTTGCGAAACCCTGGCCATCCGCAGGAAATATTTCAAGCTTGTCATGTTCTACAAAATGTACAATAAACAAGTTCAGTCCTGTTTGTCTGACCTGGTGCCCTTTCCTTCTGAAACAACTACTGGTCGTATCTTAAGAAATTTTCATTATATGAGACAAATTAAATTAACGTTTCAAAGAATCCCTTCTTCCGTCGACAATCCAGTTGTGGAATGAACCTCCTGTAGGCATTCGTCAATCTTCCTCCTTATCCCTATTCAAAACCAAACTCAAGTGTTTATTATCCGAAAATATTCCCCCTTTTTACTTTCCACGTGGGAAGCGTTTTCCATATATATATATATATATATATATATATATATATATATATATATATATATATATATATATATATATATATATATATATATATATATATATATATATATATATATATATATACCATACTCAATTAAGACTTGGTCATTCATCATTAAATTATCACTTGTATCGAGTAAATATTGTTACCGAACCCACTTGTTCCTGTCAAAAATAAATTCACAAATATAATCGCTCTGAGACTTCAGAAATGTGAACAAGGTCACCCATCTTCGAACTTTTCCGAGACATTATACCGGACTATAAGCATGTGCAATAATATAGCCCTGTGCCAACAAGTTATTGTGTGAAAATCAAATTCACTGAAATGGCTCTGTGACCTTGGAAATTAAGTCAAGGTCACCCAGCCCCGAACTCGTCCACTACCTTATTTAGGACTCTAACCATGTGGAATATGAAAGCCCTTAGCAAAACATCTTTCAAGTTCTTGCGTGAAAACCTAATTCTCTAAAATGGCTCTGTGACTTTGGGAATTGGGTCAAGGTCACTCATCTTCAAGCTTGCCTTAGACATTATGCAGGACTATAATCATGTGGAACATGAAAGTCATATGTCAAAAACATTCAAGGTCATCTATGTTCAAATTTGCGAGATAGCTAATAAGCTACTATAAACAAGTGCCATATGGAAGCCCTATGTCAAACACTTTTACAGTTATCGCGTGAAAACCACATTCACAAAAATTGCTCTGTGACTTTGGGAATTGGCTCAAAGTCCCCTATCCTCCAACAAATCTGCGGTCTGATGCAAGACAATAAACGTGTGCAACGTGAAAGCTCTACGTCAAAAACTTTTCGAGTTATCGCATGAAAACAAGATTAACTAAAATGGCTTTATGACCTTGGGATAAGGGTCAAGGGCACCCACCTTTAAAGCTTTCAGAGAACTGGTGCAGGACAATAAGCATGTGCAATTTGAAAGCCTTATGTCAAAACTTTATGAGTTACTGCGTGAAAACTGTCCGGATGGATGCACAGACGCACAAAGTATTTGATGCATGGGGGGGGGGGGGGCAGGAGGGCATAAAAATTTCTGACACTTAGTAAGCAAGCAGAAATACTTAAAGGACTTGAGAGTAAATCACCGAGACAAATTGTTGCAGAGTATGGCATACCAAAAGGAGCTGTGGGCATAAACATATGCATGTATATGTGCATGTGTGTCCAGCTTTTTTATTGTGTACTCATCCATACTAATGGTTACTGGTAATCTATGTGACCACAGTGGTCAGCCCTCTCTGCGGTGGGCACCTCCATGCAGTGGGCACTTTTCTCCGGTCCCAAGGATGCTCACTGTATAGATGTTTCACTGTACTTGGCTGCTCGACAAAAGTTTTAAGCACTAGTCAATTGTAACCATGTACCCCTACCCATCTTCCTGTTTGGTAGTGGAAGCTGACACTTGTATTGGTAATAGTTGAATCTCTGCCTTTTGCTCTACTCAGATTTGCTCTCCTTGTTGGGTTGGAATTTTGAAATGTGGATAATGTTCTTCTCGAAATTTGTAGCATGTATACAGCGGGTTTGGCGATGTATAGTGATGAGAGGGAGCGGGTGGGTCTCATGTATGGCAACATAGGCCGATAGTGTTATATACAAGTCCTTCAAAGGGGAAATCCCAGAGATTTGCCTTAATTTGAAGCTAGGTTATCGGTGTGGGTCTCTTGAGGATGTTCGGCAATATGATTCAAATTTCAATTTCTAAATCAGCCCTAAGTTACCTTGCCATGTAACACAGCGGGATGCCCCAGAGAAGAGACGGTGGCCTGTGGTTAAAATGTTGCTCGTTGGCGCTTGACAAGTCATACTGCCTCACCCAACGGTGATAATAGCCACGCGATGGAAACCGTTGCGATGCAAACCACCGCACCTCAACGCATTTAGCTTTTTCTGATCTTTATTTCTCTGTAAACCCACACGCTGTGGTAATACCGGCAAAGCAATACTGTGCTCCCCAAAAACTAGATCAAAGAAAAGATTTCCGATCGCACGCAATCACTAGAGAAAAGTGTCCCCCCACGTCCACTCCCACGTTGATCTTCCCACCCTTTCACACCATACACTAATGACCTTGACCTTTGACTTTTCAACTCATACGTATCTTACAAAAACGTGTATTGTTACCGAATAAAGATGAAATCGGATGAAAACTGACCAAGTTATGGCTAGATGGAAACCTTTAGACGGCCAAATAACCTTGACATATGACCTTGAGCATTCAGGTGTAAATCACAAAAACGTGCATCCATGCAATTCCTACATTATGAATCCAACGGATTTAAGTTAGATGAAAGTTGACCCAAGATTTACTGTGGTTGAAAAATTTTAGAGAACCAAATGCCCCTGATTTTTGATTTGTGGAGGTCAAGTGTAATGTTTATAGTTTAGACCAGCTACGAAAAAAGCTTAACATCAATGAAATGTTTTTGAGTTAGAGACCAAAATGCGTTTTTGTAAGTAGGGCAGGACACGTGTGTAATAAGGTCAAGATCACCAAGCGACTATGCAGGATAAAAGTATATCAGGGATACCAACGTTTTCTAACATTGTCCAAAAGGTCCTTGGCAAGTTATTGGCGTGACCCTCCAAATATGACCAAAAACTGTAAACTGAAAAGGTAGTGACCTTCAAACTGTAATTCCAGGTCGTAAATCAAATATGCAAAACTTAGAATGCTAGAATGATGATTAGCAGACCCCAGCCATCGTAGATTTTGAGAAAACAAATTATCAGGGAAAACACTTTATCTTTTCAAAGGGCCATGAAACCTTGACCTTCAAACCTCATAGGATGCGTTATGTATATTTTATTGTTATGGTGGAATAACATTTTTTTTTCTACATGGCGTTTCATTTTATATTTTACCAGTATTTTGTGACCTCAGATTCTTCTGTCTAATTTTATACTCTTTTCTGTGAGATTTAATTTTAAATATATTTTGGTAGTGGTCCACGTTCCAATTTGAGTAACATTTCACAATCCCTTATTCCGAAAAGTCTTATGTCATCTTTTTCTCAGATTCGTGTAATTTGAGATGGTGCTGTTGATATTTCTCGTATTATTTTTGGCTTTGTTGTCTGTCATCTCATAATTTTCAGAAAGCGTTGACCGATATTGGATGGATTGATCTTTGAGTACTGCTATGTAGGTGGGTTGAATGGTCATTTGCTGCTTGCACTGTACATGAATTCAAATTTGAGCAACACCTCCTATGGCTTTACTCCGAAAATTCCTATATAGGTTTCTTCTTGAATTCATTTAGGTTGACATATTTCTGTTTATATGTCTTCATATCTTGTGACTTCCCCGTCTACTAGCTCATTTTAGGCCTGCGGCACTTGAGGCTAAAATATGAATTCGGTCTACCCGCCTTCCTTATAGCTACAACATAGCCTACCTGATGTAAAATTTTGTCTACTTTTAGAAAATGCCTGTTGTGGAGCTCTCAGGTGGTCCAGTTTTACGCTATGAGCAAAAATAGATACCTATGTCTGAAAAGCAAAACCATCACCTTACTGAAATCGAATAGATTTCTTCAATATAGGTTTATTATTTTAAATTACAGAACCGTATCTTTTAGGTTCCTTGAGGCACCAAAACTATCTTACAAATAAAGCTGTGTCTGTAGATTAATGTCATATGCATATATTTGCATTTAACAAGTCTTTTTGGCACATGCAAAAAGACCAAAATCGCCATTTCCAATTTCAATATTGTTAAATGTTCAGTTACTACAAATAACTTCGTTTTTCAAAATATTTGGTCTATACTTACACACAGTGGGCAACTGAGTATATATATATATATATATATATATATATATATATATATATATATATATATATATATATATATATATATATATATATATATATATATATACATATATATATATATACATATATATGTATATATATATTAGTGTCATCCCAGACATACTGTTTTCTCAAAATTTCTTCTTTCTTTCATTCTTTCTTTCTTCTTATTTCCACCACATAATTTGTCTGGAGCTTTTCTCAGACACTAAGTTGTAGGCCTTAATTTATGCAAATTAGGCAAATACACAAAATTAAAGTTTTTGAATAGCTATCAAAACTATTACAGATAGTAGTGTCATTCAAACTTTACCTTGTAAGTTTGTGACATGGCCATATCCAATTAATCAAGAACCAAAGAGTTATAGCATTCTAATTTATGGGTGATATGAACTTTATTGGCTGAATCATGTAAATAACAAACAATGGCATTTTGCCAAAACAATACAATATGATACTACAAAAACACAAATATATGAAAAATTAACACACAAACGGTAAGGTGTGCTGAAGCATGTATACAACAATGTTGCAATGGCAGGGCAAATTTACACAAGTGGAGGTTGGTGCTGGGGGTGGGGGTGGTAAAACGTAAAGTAAAGTTAGCGAGGTCCATTAATTTCTGTGCATTCTTTTATGTAGATGCCAAATTTGGATATCAGTTCTGTATCATTAAGGCTAATGATGAATGTAAATACGCTTTCTTTGTCGAGGCTATCTAAATTGAAAATATGTGTTGTATGGTCGAAAAATTTCTTTCTTGGCTGGTCGAATTTAGAACACGCCAAAACATAGTGCCTTTCGTTTTCAATTTCTCTACAGGTATCACAAAGTCTTTGCGTAGCGGGAATTATGTTGGGTCTTTTATGTCGACCAGTTTCAATATATAAATTATGAGCGCTTATGCGGAGTCGAGTGATATTTTTACATATTTTGAAATTTTTTACATTTCTGTATTTAAATGCGATTTGAAAAGAGGATAAGTTCGTAGTTTTTTATCTTCACCACTTTGTGAATTTAGATCTATCTTCCTTCCATTGTGTATGAAATTTGTTTTTTATCGCCAAGTTGAATAATTTAGAGGGAAATATACCCGTATTGTTTCCTTTGTTGTGCCACATATCTTCTAGACTTAACCTTAAAAATGTATCGTATGTGTATTGTACTGGCCCATTGAGAGGAATGCGTATTTTGGGAATCTATATTAGATAAATAGCAGTTATACAGTAAGCTTTCTGGTGGCAAATTAACAGTTCGAAAAAAAAATTCACTAGAGTTAGTATCTTTAAGGAAAGGGGTACTGTGGCAAGTTCACTTGCGACTGCAATGTTAGAAGCTTTACGGTGGACGCCAAGACAATATCGCAGATAATTCATATAGAATTTTTCATAGTTTAAGCTGAAGTATCCAGAAAGCTTTTTGTTTAATATTGTTTTGGATGGAGTTGTAATATAAGTTCCCGATATCTCACATGCATACAGTAGTATCGGGGAGATTAGCTTATCAAACAAGTTCAACTGTTGTTTTATGCTTGTTTTATCGACTGGAAGAATTCGTTTTAATCTCCCAAGAGCTTTATTTGCTTTTTCACAGAGTCTTTTGATAGCATTTGCAAATGAACCATTAAGAGATATTTCAATTTCGAGATAACTATAACTGCTTACGTTTTCTAATAAGTTCCCACCAATATAGAATTTCTTTTTTATCCTTTTACCGGATTTGTTAAAAATCATTATTTAGGATTTTTCAATGTTTATATTTAGTTTCCAGTCCTGACAATAATCCTGTAATTTAGCTAAGCTAGTTTGAAGTCCTATTTCGGTTTCAGATAGTAGAATTATGTCATCAGCGTAAAGGAGGTAACTGATTGGTTTGTTTCTCAGGGTTAAAGGGTCTCAGCTCTCGTCGAAAATTCTAGGGAGATCATTAATATACAAATTAAATGAAATTACCATAATACACAAAATTTAGACTATACTGAACAATGGCTATAGCATTTCAAACTGTTCTCATTTTGAAGGTACCCAGACAAATTTGCTGTGAAGCAAATCCTTTCTAGTCATTTTTTTGTTTTCGACTTCTTAAATATCACCGACTGAACTCTATTAAAAAGTGTCGGGTATTACTTTGACTTGGTGTGCATCAAAGTCGCTAGGCAATGCTTCCTCCGGGCCCCGGATTTTTCCCAAAAAATCGTGATTATGAATGAGAGTACACATTGCCATTTGTACAGTGATAAGCTGCTGTGAATACATGTATACGTAATGTCCCCAAACACAGTTTACTGGACCAACTTGAGACTTGGCGCTGCTGCAGATGTACCTTGGATAGATCTCCAGCAAGCTTTGTTCTATAGGACACGCGTCAGTGGCTTTTTTATGTCTGAGCACAAACCCAGACTTTTTGTTTTTCAAAGAATTATTTTTCCTTTCTTCCTTCTTTCCTCCCTCTTTTGTTTCTTTCTTTCTTTCTTCTTTACGACCAAATTTTTTAGAGTTTTTCTCGGACACTGTTATTCCGACAATCACAAAACTTGCCATGGTGACTCACCTACCGGTGAAATTGAGCACCTGACTTGGAATAGTCATGGTGTTTAAAATTATGCAAATTAGGGACAATTACAATTTTAAAAGCTCCATATCTTCCAAACTATTGCAGACAGACACAAAGTTCTACCTATCACAAGTAGGTTTGAGACATCTGCCAATGGGCAGTGAACAAAGGTTCTGGAAGTGCAACTAAATGTGGCAATTTTGAGGCTTTTTTGCCATGTTAATTATCTGAACATTTTCTTGTGGAAGGGAGAAAAGGGGGGCACATTGTGTTGAATATAAAATGGTTTGTTACATTGACACAAAATAATTCAGACAAAATTGCGCTGATTAGGTGCGCATGCACTAACTGCGATAAGGACGTTCTTTGGGAGCTCTGACAATTTTACCATCTTTTAGCTGGATATGATCGGTAATACATATGCTTGATAAGCATGCGTTCAGTGTCATGAATACCTTGAATTAGAGTTAAATGAAAAATATATTTGAAAAAGGCACAAAATTTGCAACAAATTCTTTACTTGCATTTGTAAAAAGACATAATAATGTTGTTTTAAGGCAGGAATAACTACAGGGAAATATGGACAGTTTATAAAAACATCTACTGGTAGTATTATCACATGTCTCATTGCTCAGCAGTTTGCAACACGGTTGATAATACGTGTCCAATATCAAGAAAAATCTGCTTTTGAATAATCTTAACATTTGGAGAAACGTTGCTAGGTGACCATAAAACACTCCTACTTGACTCAATTTACATCAAATTTAGTGGAGAAAGAGTCTCTTTACATTTAGCAGCACATTCGATGAAACGTATTCCTAAAATTTGAAGCTAGAAACAAGCTTCTGATGTTTGATTGCAAATTTATGTGATTTTAAGTAACATTCCGTTGCTATGGCAACCAACTTTTGACACTTACAATCTCAAACTGGCTTCTTAGGAAATGCCTGTACAGTAGGTACGTTGATGTAAAGTTGTGAAGGGGTACCTTGCATTTTCATTACGTAATGATTAAAAATGTGTTTTTCCCTGGATTACTAAAAAAAGGTCGTTACCATGGCAACCAATAAAAACATATGTTGCCCATTACATCGATGGTACATTCTACCTAACTTTTAATTACGGGTTCTTCTCTTTCAATTAATACCAAACTTAGCTAAGTATTTTTTTGTTTAAGGACAGATTTTCTGGCAATATTATCACATGTATGTATCATTTCTCGGCAATGTGCAGCACTGGCCATATGGCCAATTGCAATATCCACAAAAATCTGCTCATTTTGAGTTATGAAAATATATGCAAGCACGTTGCTAGGCGACCCAAAACAGTCTTCCTTCACTCAATTGACCTCATTGTTAGTGCAGAAAGAATATCTTTGCATTTTAACATCAAATGTTATGAAAATTATTCCCGATATTTAAAACTATGAATAAGTTTCTAGTGTTTACATGCAAATTTAAGGGATTTTCACAAACATCCTGTTGCCATGGCAACCAACTGTTGACACTATCTCAAAATGGTTTCTTATGAAACACCTGTATAGAAGGTATGTTGATATAAAGTTGTGAGGTGGTACCTTGTATGTGTATAAAGTTATGGTTGATTAGGTTATTCTCCCTTCATTCCATGAAAACTTAATGTCGTTGCCATGGTAACCAATATAAATACAAATTGACCATGAAATTGATAGTATACCTTACCTAACTTTAAACTTCAGGTTCTTATCTTTTGAATGATACCAAATCCAACTGGGAATTTTTCGGTTGAACGGAAAACTGAAAATAAGCCTTTTTTTTTTTAATTTAGCTACTCGACTATTTAGGTTTCTTAATTTGCATATACCGTAAAACGGGACCACATGAAAGCTCCACAACAGGCATATTTGAAATCTACAGATGATTTGCAAAAGAATGAGGTATGTTACAGCTATAAGGCAGACGGGTAGACCAAACTCCTATCAGGCCTTTTTCTCAGATTTGCCGCAGGCCTATTTTGAAAATTTTCTGTTAGTGTCATTTTTAAAGTCTGCATAACTCTTAAGGTTATGTCCAACTTAGCAAAAAGACTTCCCTTCTGGGCCAAATACCACAGAAATATGCATATCCTATAGAATAAACCTATATACGTAGTTGACAAGGCTTTGCAGAATCTGTCTGCACAAAAGATAAAACTCTATACTCAAAGTGTTATAAACACTTTTGTCTTTGGTGAAAATGTATTTTGTAAATTTCTGGAAAAATACTCAAGATAAAATGATCAAATTGTGTGCTATCATGATCTAAATACCTGTATCTACAAACAGTATCGGGGTGTTTTATGCCTGCATATGCTGGTTTTACAATCAAACTTTTAGTAATTTCGGTATTAGTAAGTATACTTACCTCTCAACCACCATTGCGAGGACCCCTGTGTATTATCGAGCGCCGGAGAAATCGAGTTGAGTTAAGTCACTTAGTTCCAAAACCTGACGGTCCGGTTGCGCCATCTCTCGGTTCCTATGGATCCGGTGGTGACTGCCGGTACGCATGCTACCCCGTATCATCTCCCTCTTTTAATAAGTGGTCAGTTGACGTCAGAAGTGAGAAAGGAAGCGGGGTGGTCGAATGGGCTTCTCTGGTGGTCTAGAGGGAAGTATACTAACCAAAACCAAAATTACTACAAAAATCACGAGTAAGTAACACAACGTTAATGTTACCTCTTGACCACCACTGCCCATTTACA
>OZ026616.1:71714247-71779747 GCA_964020975.1 Hermodice carunculata
GCAGACCAGCACCACATCGGATGACAGATGAAAACCAATCATGTACATTGGACTCTCCGGCATACAAAATTTCGCCGTTTATTCTGTCGAACACATTTTGTACCTACAATTATAAGACATCAGATAGGTAACAAAAGGTGGCAACAGTATATCAAGAATAAGTCTCTCATTTCAATGTTTGTACTGAAAACCGCGCCACAGGTAAAAATATGACTGACACTCTTTGATATTGCTACGCTACCCTCGGAATAAACCTCTCCCAGTAGTAGTGTGATCACGACCTTACATCTGAATAAAACTTCCAAGTGGTTTGTCATGGCGACCATTTTGCTGGATTTCACATATTTTTTTAATCTATCTAGAGTTTGCATAGACAAGAGCAGTTTTTCCATTATCTGTCCTGGACTCAACCGCATAAAACCGCCTTGTATCATATACTAAACTAGAACTGAGCGCTATTTGATGAAGGTTCACACGAGCGTTCATATGTGAAAACGCATAAATTGTGAGGAAAATAAAGTTTCTTTTTAATTGATTTTTAGGAAAGAAAGACCTCTATTAAACAGGCAAATGCAAAATCAAATTGTTGCAGCGTAGTTATGTTTCTACTCCGTGGGGTCTGAGTAGAATTACAGTGTTCATCTATGGCAGAGTGGCGCTATCAAATAAGTAAACCAACTTCAATAGAGTATTAAGTAACACTTTCATTGACGTGAGGGAAAGGTCAAAAATGGCATATATGTCATACAGAAGTGTGCTCACAGACATATATGAACCACCCTCTAAGTGGTAGAGAGTAGTTTACGTGATTGCCCAGAGAAAGTCTCTTACCTTCATGTTGTAATTTCATTTCGCTTAATAGAGAAGAGAGGAAGTGCGCAGTATCATAAAGCACTTTGTTTTCTTTAAGTAGTGTCATGTTTTTTGGTTGCCATTTTCAGCGATTCTGGAAGATTGCTTTGTCGTATCTGAACCTTTATATCAATATTGAAGAAGTCTTGTGAGAACAAAAAAGTATGCAGCTTTTATGACTGAGATTTTAAGTAGACAATGGCCGTGTGGTGTCAGCATTCAAATGTCTTCGGGTGTCTGATTCAGAAGTAAAATCGCCTTTCGTTTTTCTGATTAATACTTATGTACAATTTGTGCTGGTATATGTTTTCATGTCAACTTGGTTTTAAATTGGATGTTGTCCTTTTGTCAAAAGGGAGATAAATTCGAAAACAATGACGTTATTAGGGCACTGTATGTTTCAACAACAATTTTGATGGCCTAGAAATTAATGTGTAGGTTATCATTTCCGGACACCCTTTATAAGCGTTTGGACACATGCATAATGAACATAGGACGTTAATGTGGGGGCCATGCCATTAAGTGCAGGACACTATAAACTGTTTAGTTTGGCATTAATCCTACATGTTTACATAGCTAGAGCATTGAGGTCAAACCACTTCCGTTGATTTCAATGGTGTGTACATGTTCATCTAGAAGACGTGCACATGCACTCGGGGAAATGCGGCGAAGCTGCCATGTTATTTATTACTCACCGCTGCATCTTTTAGACTCTCCGTGGGCAGAATATTATATCATCTCCAAAAAGGTTTTCTATGGTCATGTATATTCCCTCATCTCTTCAGTTACAACCACTATTACGGACGTGACATAACTATTCGGTATTAGAGCTCTATGACGGGGTGGCCTCTTAATTTAATATGATGACAATGTTCAAGTGTGACATACCTTGTTAATATTTTAAAGATGAACGCACCATCATTATGTAGTATGTTTGGCAACTTCATACTGTTCGCGTAACAAAAGTGGGGACATGCCTTGTTAGTGATCATTCGAGCATTAACAGAGTCCATAGTTACTGGGGTTTTTTGTACTTTTTGTACGGAAGCGAGAGATTATCAGGCCGTTTTATAAAAACGCTGCAAAGAAACTACTTTCGTCAAGGTTCATGCAAACATTGAGCCACGCAGTGGGAGATCTGTCGCTCTTCATGTAATCTAATATCCAGCTTTAGTGCTAAACATCTGCCCTATCCTGAAAAAAAAGTTGAGATGATCTGACCGGCAGACACTAAATAAAGCTATAAAGCACTTGGTTGTCTGCACATAACATGCAATATAATGATGTCCCAACACAGATTGGCACAATGAGTGAAAACGAAAACGATTACGATTTCTTGATGCCTGTGTCACAGAAAAGTAACTTAGAACTCCACGTACACAGAAACCCCTTATTTCTTTATGACAGCAATATCAACTGACTGCTCTATCTTAAAAACAAAATATCGATGTTTTTTTTTTCTTTGTTTGTTTGTTTTAAAGCTTATGGGTCACCATGCAAAAATATTTATTTTACTAGGGTTACCTGGTAATGTATTGAATGGGTTAAACATGAGGTTCTGCTGACATTTAGACGCGCGTCTATATACAGGACAAACAGCACTTTTAAAATAAGCAAGAGGTATGGAGACACTGCAAAAAACAATTTTGAAGAACAGTGACAAAGACTAAACTAGATATGGAAACACCTCTCTTTAAATAATCAAGATTTACACAGGTATGGCCCTTATTCCATCAACGCCATTCATTGCGGGAATAAGGGCTTGGTCCACAATTAAAATAGAAGGAGGTTCACCTGGAAAAGCTCAATAATTAAATGTGTTGGTCTGAATAATGTAATCTTGCAGTTAAGTAAAGTATATTCTTTTCATTCGCTTGGTTGATTCAAAATTCCATTTGAAACTGTTGCCACAAAGCGATTTTGATCTGACGTTGGTGAAAGATTTTGGTGGACTGGAGTTATTAAAAGTCTGATGTTAATGAACATTCTCGTCTTTGAGCTTCGAAAAGGGGACAGAAAAGAAGATATTGACATAGTGTTTCGCTGGATAAGCTGCAATGACCAAGTGGCAACTGAGTGTGATACATGTTATGAAAACGATTGCCTTGCGAGAAATGCAAGGGTGATTTGTCAGTTTACAGCATATTTTGTTTCAGGTGTAGTTTGGACTGTGCATCTGGTGTAGAAGTGCCTACTTCTAGGGGCAGATTATTACAAAGTTGAAGAAGGTAATGAAAGCCTTTGCAGTGATTAGTTCTACATCTGGGTTGCTTGACGTTGGGTGCATTACGGAGAACGCGAGCAGGCTCTGTAGGAGGAATGAGTTGAGGGAAATAAGAAGGACATCATTTATAGTACATCTTATAAAATAGAATTAATTTTAAAATTACGCTTCTCGCAGATAATTTTGGCCGGCCGAAGTCCTAAATGAGTCTCTCTTCATGTATGAGGAAGTGCGCTAGCGCATATTCTGGCTGCTTCGAGTTGAAAAGACTAACGCATTAGATTAGGCGATGCCACAATTATAAAAGCTGGCACAACCTTATTCAAGAATTATTGAATGAACCACAGACGAGTATAGGGTACTAGGGGTTTTTCTTGACAGTATTAGTTTGAGACTCTTAAGTAAAGAAAGCCGTTTAGATGCCTTTCCTATCGCTCCCTTAATAAGAGCCTCCCATAATATATTAGATACTAGTGTGATACCTGGATACGTCGGGGATCATACCTGCAGCAAGAAATATTATGGGCTGGGGGCCTACCTGTTCCGTTTGACAGAGAAAAGAACAGACAGGGATTTACGTTAAAAGGTGGCCCATCATAGTTTAACCCAACCTTTGATAATTTTTAGATCATCGCTCATAGGTTGACTAGCAACATCTGGGTTTGGAATTATTTCAAAAATACACACTGTCGTCTGAAAAGATTCGGATATCGCACGATATGTGATCGACAAGATCATTGATGTAAACAAAAAAACCGTAAGTGTTCTCGGGATATAACCTGCGGTTCTCCCGCCTCAACAGGAAGCCAACCAAGGACACTACGTTGTAGCCTGTTTTGATGGGTAGCTGTTGACACATTCGACAATAGATGCATTGAAGCATAATTTGTGTAATTTGACAAAAAAGACCTTCGTGCGTAACGCAGTCGAAAGGTTTTGAGTTGTGCAAAAAACCATTCTAGCTTTATTATTGGCCTCAAAATTGTGGTAAATAGTATGTACAATACTAAGTAATTTGTTTGAAGTTGAATCATTTTCAGTACCACGTAAACCAATTAAAAGTGAAAAGATTCGAAACGACATCTCCTTAAAAGTTCTTTCCTAAATTTTGTTCATTAAAGAATGTGTTTTTTTACAAAGATGGTGCGTGAAACCTAAAAGCGAGGAACTCCGCAAGATAATCGCTATCTCAGAAAGACGCAGTCTAGATGTAAAGAATAGAGTTTTTTGTCTGATGTGCGCTGTACTGAAACTAAAGTGGTGACTTCATTTAGCATAGGATAGGTAACCATTTTATTCATCATCGTTCGGTGCCATCCATTCCAGGTCTGATCTTAAATTCTGAGCCTACAAAATTCCAATTAAAAGGAGGTTTGCTTAAGAAATATATTCACATGCAGTTGGACATTTTAGCAACAGGAAGTTGTTTTTGTGTATTAGGAATGTAAGTTAGATTATTTGCAAGATCTAGTGCTAACTGATACTCTTCGGTTTAGAACATTGTAAATTTAAAATAATGTAATAGAATATGCACTTTAAGAAAGCGTACAAACAAATTATTTTTGATCTATGGCACGATGCTAGTGTTTCTTGGAAGCCTTGTTTTCACAGCAAGTTCTGCCTTCCTCTATCCGATTATGGAATACTCTTCCCCGTGACGTCCACGACTCTACGTCCATGCCTCAGTTCAAATCTAAACTCAAATTATTACTTATGCCTGTTTATAAAATGCGCTCATATTTTCTGTCTGGAAAGCGTTTCCCTAATATATTCCACACCCAGCTGCGCTTAGGTTGTTCGACATTAAATGCTCACCTTCATAACTTCAATATATTACCCGACGCAAGCTGCTCCTGCCTGCACACGCGTGAGGATACTATACATTACTTCTTATATTGCTCTCTATTTTCCCCTCAAAGAGCACATCTGCTGGGCACTGTGTGTCGCTTGCTTGCTCCGGGTGTCAATCCCGATTTTCTTGTACATGCTGCAGGTGATATTCTCGCAAATATTTTCATAAGCGGTACATGTAGTGAAGACTTGTCTGGTGATGAAAATCTATCTGTATTTGAATTCGTTCAACATTACATAGTAGAATCTAGGCGTTTCAATGTTTAATTAAAGAGATATACCTTTCAGCAGGTATGAACTATACTTCATAGACCATGCAGTCCGTCACCTCAACCTATAGCTATATAAAACCCATAGCTATATAAGTAAATATCTTTGTGCAACCTTAGTCTTCTGTATTAATCCCGTGTGTCTTGTACAAAATTCTGTGTGTCTTAATGTACTGCAGAGCCTCCAGATTAGTCTCATGTACTATTGGGTAATCCAGTTTAAATACATATGTTTACAAGGAAAGTGTCATATAGGAATAAAAAAATTTTGACATAATTTTCTGTATTCAGCTTCTACGTTTTTTTTACATATTTCGGATGGAACTTATGGTTAAGTGTACATAAATATGTGTGTCTCGAATTTGAAATATTTGCTGTTGTTTTTAAATACATGTTTTTGAAGTTGAAATAATGACATATGAAATGAAATTTTCACTTAACTGACTCTGGTAAGAAATCGACACCAAATTTAAGAAGTAAAGACGCCCTGTTTTGATTTATTGTATAAATTTTAAGTTTGCTGCAGACTTAAGGTCTTTGTATCTGACATGAAATGAGCAGAATCGATATTTTTTTTGTAAATTATGAGTTCCATTTATTTTGCATGTAATGTCTCCGTTTAACATAGTGAAATAGTGTAAATATATTATTCAAGCTTTTAGCTTTCAGAAAATGTGTACTTTACTACACATAGAATCTGTATCAAGGACTATGTGTAAGATTTGTGAAAAAAATCAATGCTAACCTAACATTTATTTTTAATTATAATTAATCGTAGTCTGCGTATTAAAATTGGACGGCACAATGGCAAAAATATGAAAGGAAAGAAGATTTAGTCTGCTTAGGGTGTGACAATAATCGGATGAAAACGTTTTGGTAACTCATCTTAGGGCGTTCAGCTCATGATATCAGAGAGTGTTTTCCGTATCTGAAAACGTTCAATTGAGTGATAAATCATCTAGACAAAAATTTACAGATTACATTGAACATTATACTTTAAAAACTACAGAAATATCAATGTTTTGAGAATGAAAAAATAAGCAAAACAACAATGGCATTGAAACAGAGACTAGTATATATCGAGTATCATCTGTTATTGATTACTCGTTTTTTTTGTCATTCCGTGATGTAATTTCCCTGCAGAAGCTAATATTCTTCATTATATCTTATTCATTAAAACTAAGATTGAGATAGCAAGATAAAGAATGCAATATATCTCAAAAAAGAAAGCAGTTGGCAATATAATCCTGTAGATTGCATGCTTCCCGCACAATATATAAAGAACATACTTTCCGCGGCTGACTACGCGTGAATCTCCCCAAGGTCAGTTTTGCACGGGCGTACCTGCCCGGGTACAGCCTCCCAGTGAAGAATGGTTTGGTACCTCCTAATTGCCGCCCTCCCAACATTGCGTGAGTGATTTAATGATCTTTCTCTCTTCAACCACAAGTAAAAGTGAACGGTCGATATTTATCGACGGTCTAACTTATTATCAGAGAAGTATAAGAATATCTTGCTGAAGATACGCCGGTGCAGTTGTTATTGATTGGCGCTTGGGTTTATTTAGGTAGGGAGGGGGAATATGACAGGTCAAGTAGGGTTATCCGGTACAGTTGCCGAGGTCAAGATCCAGGTGGTCATGTACCAGACCATCTTACACTTAGAGCAGAGCAGAGAGAGAGAGAGAGAGAGATAGATAGATAGATAGATAGAGAGAGAGAGAGAGAGAGAGAGAGAGAGAGAGAGAGAGAGAGAGAGAGAGAGAGTGAGTATTGACATATACATTTTAAATTTGTATTTTGTGTTTATGTTTTAAGGTTTTGGTGAGTACCGAATTTGGACGAGGACCAGGAGGGTATTCAACCAGATCAATAGTCGTAGTTTTATTGTGAATTCCTATAAGATTAACTTTGAATTATTCGTGTTTATTGTCACAGGTATATTCTTTACGAACATATCCCATACACGGAGTATCCCATCGCATCACATGAAAGCGGATTACCTGCATACAATCTAACCCAAAGGGTTTAACATTTAGGTACAATCCTTGTTCATAATATTTGTTAATGCGGTAATGAAAAATAAGGAATTCTTGCTGGGCTATTGTCAGGATTAAAATGGCAACATTTTTGAAAATGTTCCTTAATTTATCGAATTCCAAAGGTTTTGATGTTATTTTTTTCTTGTCAGTGGCTAAACCACGATACTTCTCCCTTCTCCATGCTAATATACCATTAGCATTCAAAATTGGAGAATAAAAGCATGCTTTTTGAATACAGTTTTGACCATAAATAAAAATAGTGATGAGTAACAAACTTTTGTGCGGTGCCCAAAAATTTGTAGCCTTGTCTTTTTCCGTTCTTTTTACCTGGTGATAATGTGGATCATTTGTATTTTTGAAAATGAGGTATACAATGATTAGGGCTACTTGTGTTTGTTCACATTGGAAATCGCGTATTAAGTTCTACAGTGGATACTAATCTGATTGAGTTTTTTTAAGTAACTGGCAATAGTTATGAATCTTGATAGCTGATCAAAAAAAAAAAAAAAAAAATGAAAGCAAAATAGACATACTTGCGTGGTTTGAGGGAAGTCATTGGTGGCTTCCAATGTCGGCAGGCAGACAAACTACACGGTTTGTATTAAAGTGTAAACAGCCCGCGTAAACATCAACGATAATTGCCTACAGTTAGGAAAATAAACATAATGAAAGGCGACACCGCTAATATCATTTTTCATCCAGAGGCGATCTATGTTCGGTACAAATGGTTATACAATTTGAGAAATTCCAAAGCCAGCTGCATTTGTCTACCGGTTTTCTGCAGCAAGGGGTATACTAGGGACCGTTCGATTGTACTTGTGGCACACCGTTTGAAATGACTCGAACGAATTTAGGTGTGATTACCACAAATCACCTTTGTGTAAATTCACAGATTTGGCCGGGACACTGAAATTGGATAAAGGATCACCGCAGAACGAGCTGATTCTCTTCAAGGAAATTGATGGGGCTTTTATAAGTTTAAGAGGTCGATTGGAAGATTATACAGGTGTACCAGCCTACCATACTAATGATTATATTGTATATTACTTGTGGTTGTTTGCACAATGACCTAATCCATGATTACGAGTGTAATGTATGAAGTGTGCCAGCAAAGTACGCTGACATGTTTGACCATTGCGTGCATGGAGTACTTACCCCATGAGAGTTACTTCCCTGGTCAACCACATGTTTTGACAGTAGGAAGCAAATAAATGATGATAGTTGTTGTAGTACTAGTAACTTATTTTCCAAGAAGGTCAGTTCATTGCCATTTCTTCCAGTAGTAGTGTTAATGAGAGTACTGCGATGGTACACGTAAAACGCACTGTTAAGTTCATTGTGAGTGGAATTTATGGGCAACTGACTTTCTCAAAATGTTCCCTGCACAGCATTACGTTCTGCATGTACTTTGGCTGTGTCAGCCGTTGTTATGTGCCTACGTTTATCTTTGTTATTGACTGTTTATTTTTCTGTGCTTATATTGCCCTATTTGACGTGGAATAATTTCATATTAATTTGGGTACATATATGTACCAAATGTTTCATTTATTAAGGGATGTTATTGTTGCGTCATGAAATCGCAACCAACGATCACATGTCACATGTATTGTTTGCTAAAGTTTTGTCATTTTAGAAACATTACCAACGTATGAAATGTATATCAAGACAAATCGTCCAGTTATATTTTTATCTTTATTATGTACCCTTATTAATTGTATTTTTATGTTTTCCGTGTTTATTCCTTGGCTTTTGTGTCCATGCGATTTGACATGAGTTTTTGTATTGCGGGTTTTCTGTCAAAACATATTCTGTTATATGTTGGGGCATTGGCGTCTAATTCTATTTCACCACTTTTCCTGCATTTGTTCAACACATGTGTGCCCTCTGTCATTGCTGACATGCAAAGTATGGTATTTGCTGTTAAATTTATAATGATATATTTTTTGTCAAGTAGCTATTTTGAATATTGCGTTACCGTATATATCTCAATGACTGTGATGGAATCCTTCATATCTGTAGATATATATTCGCTGCAAAAGAAATGCTAATGTACTCAACGTGTTTGGAGCTGGTGTGGAGTTAAAAGTCGTATCGTGTGTCATTACTTTTGCATCCAAGTTGGTGTGCAATCATTTATATCAAATTGTATACTCCAATTACTAATTTGCTCAGTATATGACTGTAACTTCAAAATATGAATTGATAAAGTTCAGGCGTATTACTCAGCATGTATACCTTACCATTTATTTGGTCGCGTATATCTCTCTTGCTGTATATTTCACTAATTTGAACCTTTCAGACAAAAAGAGAGCCTTTCTACTGATTCATAAAATGTTCAAGGTTCTGCATAGACAGCAACTGAAGTTCGTAAATATATTTTCCAATTGTTATCCACTGATACTCTTAGCGGGGGATAGTCATAAAAGCCTGGGCTCTGTACAACATTCTAAAGACATTTCATTTTGCCATTTCAATGTAGGGAGTCTGTCACCAGATAAATTGCGGTGCAGCCGTGCAGATATCGACCCGGGATTTGACATACTTTTTATGTCGGAAACCTTGCATATCCCGAATTCTTTAGCAAGTGATCCAGATATACCTGACTATTTTGACATTTTCAATAAAGATCGTCTTAATATGGTAGGCGATGGTGTTGCACTGTATACATTCAAATCCTTACACGTAACTCGATGACTGGATCTTCAATTACCTTATCTGGGGATTTTATGGTGGGAGAATAAACTTCATGTTTTCTTTGACAAAGTAGATTCTTCAACTTTGCAGAGTGATGTTGATCACTTAATGGTCCAATTGGCGTGTGACCCTTCATGCTCTAATAACTGACCCCATACTCATCTCTCATGAGACAAATCAAATTAACCATCAACCTATTCATTTTCAGGGTCATGTATTGCGAAATGTTACCCATCACCAACAACTTGGATTTACAGTACGCTCCGATTTAAGATAGCCCGATCACTTTACCGAAATCTCTAACAAATATAGTAAACTTATTAAGATTAATATTGAAAAGCTTGGTATTTATATTGGACAGATATACATTTGAAACAATTTATGCCAGTTTTGTCAGACCGATTCCCCAATATGGTAGTCAAGTGTGGAGTGCCTTTACGGTATTTTATGAGGAAAGGCTGCGAAACTTTCAATTAATTGTTGTTCTTATCGTTACTGGTGCAATGCACAAGGAACGGGCAATGCTAAGCTATACAAGAAAACCGGATGATCAACTCTAGCCAAACGTAGAGAAATATCAAAGTTGACGTTAATGTACACACTGGTTAACAAGCTCGTTCCTGGGTCATGGTGCTCAAGTCTTCTTACTGTTTTTACTGTGGGTAACCAAACCAATCATACTCGTCAGCATTTAATCTTCCTCATTCCCGTGCTTGCACTGGGCTCCTTGATAATTCATTTTTTTCTCTCGTCTCTTAGGCTGTGGAATCAGTTAGCTCTAGAAATTAGAAATTCTGCGTCAACCAAAATATTCAAAACAAATATTATGTAGCCAGTTGTCAGAGCCATCAAATTTCCTTAATTATACAATTTTGGCAACAGATTTCTCGCAGTTCAACACAGCTGCCTTCGCCTGGATCCTGCTCAAGTAAATGCTCACTTGTTTAAGATCGGCGTGGAAGATACACCTTCATGTATTCGTGGTATATCTAGTGAAGATGTGTGGCATTACTTCTTTATTTGTCCTATTTATGCTGTTCAGCGGTCAATTGTCCATACTACGATTTCGTTGTATCCTCCTTTCACATCACAGACAGTTTTATACGGCTGCCCGAATGTTCTCTTGAAGTAAATGTTGTGATTTTTTCAGCAGTACATGATATAATTTCCAAAACTGGCCTTTTCAAAGCAGCAGACATTGTTTAAATTAATGGTAAAGTGAATTTTGTTACATTGCTAGCTTACGATACGCATTTGCAGACCTAACATCAAATAGAATTACATTGACCGACTATATGTTACGTCATTGTGTTTGTCATCTTATTATTTGTCTTATGCGATTAGTTTTACCCTGCATAGGTTGTCTTTTCTTAGAAGAAGTATTCGAATAGGACTTTACCCTTTTCCCCAATTGCTGAAGTAATTAATTGGTATATTAATTGTGATGTGTTTGATGAATAAAATACATTTAATTCAATTAATTTTCCAATTCTCTTTTTATAAATGGCGATCCAAT
This sequence comes from Hermodice carunculata, assembly GCA_964020975.1. NCBI lineage: Eukaryota > Metazoa > Annelida > Polychaeta > Eunicida > Amphinomidae > Hermodice > Hermodice carunculata. The sequence continues at coordinate 71,725,695 of OZ026616.1, forward strand.
ATTATGGTGAATGTCTTCGTGTTTCTATATTGTAGTGTACCCCACAAAACATTTTAGACAAACTAACCTATGTGGCATATTGGCATATTTTTTTCAGAAAATGTACTCTTATACCTTGACCTAGCACGTTCGAAGTTATTATTGTGCTATCGAGCATGGCCCGATGGAACCAGTGTCCGCACATGGTCGGTCAAGCAAACAATATATCGGTGGTTATTTCAGGTTGCCGTCTCAAATCATTCCCCTACTCTTGGATCATATGTAAACAAGCTTACACAATCAGCACAGCACTAAAAGCCATCCTTAAGTGTAGAAAACCTTGCAGAGTTTTCCACGAAGTCGTTTAGACATACATGGGATTATGATAGATAAATAAGGGGTGCTCAGTGGACCAGCGACTACGCGTTGACCAGTTACCGCTGCGGCCCGGGTTTGTTCCACAACGATGGCACAAGTTGTTCGTCCCGGGAAGCTCCTCCAACGGGTGAATCCGATTCCTCCGAGGGTTCGAATTTCGCAGCGTATTTTTTTTTCTGGTTGGGGGTTCGTGGTCGCATGTGGCAAGGTTTCCCAAACACCTGCTGAGCACCGTAGGTTTTGTCCGGGATCTCCGGCTTCCTCCTACATTAAGTTTGGGATAATTGGGCCAAGGTTTTGCTTACTAGACCCTGTGGAAGAACAGCCATAGGCTGAACAGGCTATCCAGTATAAAGATGTTCAATTATTATTATTATTATTATTATTATTATTATTATTATTATTATTATTATTATTATTATTATTATTATTATTATTATTATTATTATTATTATTATTATCATTATTATTATTATTATTATTATTGTTATTATTATTATTATTAATCATAATAAAGGTCTTCTGTTGTATAATATGGAGGTACAAAGACCGATACTTGCGATAAATGAACGAATGATAAAATGTTATTCCAGGTATGTTCAGAAGAATCAAAGCCTTCTTTTATTTCAATTTTTGCATCTTGTCATGAGATATTATATAAATCATCAGACAAAATAGTCAGAAATTCCATTTTATTGCTAGAATGTTCATTCAAACCTGACAAGCATTCACCAAAACTACGTTTTTTTTTTTTCACAGATTACAGTTATACATTGAAAGTCTTAATAATCATAGTAGCATGTAATCAAGCAATATCAACATTCACAAAGCAATATTACAAATCTGCTTGAAAAGACTTGTTCCATAGCATGTGCGCCTTACCGTGACTATTGCCACCGTTGAATAGTAATTCCAGAAACGAATGACCTCTTATTAAAGAAATTTAAATCGGTCACGCATAATGTATATTTCGCCAATATAACGCCGAGCCTTTTTCTTCCAAACGAAATCGACCAGTACTACAGCTTAATATGTGGTTCATAGACTGCGAGCATCCGTGTGCAGCTCGTCAATTAAAGTTGCGTTCACATATTTTAGTCTCTATGTACCGAGAAAGGTTGATGCAATATTACTGTATGATTTTTGCATATTTTTTTACTGTAGGTTTCACTCTAAATAGTGACTGATTTGAAGAATTCATACAAATTATAAACAAATACATTTTATTAACAAATCAATTAATTCGTTGATTTTTTTTTATTTAGTTGTTCGCAGCATATAAAGATCTCATTTAGTCTCCATTTTCTGATCACATCACTGGCATCTTTGGGCAAAATCGGCAACGTCCTGTTGTGTACGATAGAAAACTACATGCACTCAGCCTTAATATGTAACACTGAATGTGTTGGTGCATTTTCTGTACAGAGAGAGAGAGAGAGAGAGAGAGAGAGAGAGAGAGAGAGAGAGAGAGAGAAGGAGAGAGAGAGAGAGAGAGCACTCAGCCTTAATATGTAACACTGAATGTGTTGGTGCATTTTCTATACAGAGAGAGAGAGAGAGAAAGAGAAAGAGAGAGAGAGAGAGAGAGAGAGAGAGAAAGAGAAAGAGAGAGACAGAGAGAGAGAACGAGAGAGAGAGAGAGAGAGGAAACGAAATAAAAAGAAAAAGAAAATAACAAGAACGCATTCAACTGGTTAGCATTTGGGCAGAAATGTTGCTTGCAATATACGAATATATGCAGTACCACCACAACAAGGGGATTCATAATATACCTGCTTCTGCACAACAAATTTATCGCAGAAATCTGGGCAATCGTTTAAATGTATTGAATATGCAGTATAGTGGAGGACCAGTATTTCGGCATTTGTTCTACATGTAAATAGATATTATCTACAAATTTAGTTAGGAATAGTTCGTTCCAGCTATTGTGAAATTAAAGAAAGACACGACCAACCTACATTTTCATGTAGAAATTGAGATAGAAGAACATATCTTACCGTTCGTTGTCTTCTCTAGATAAACACAGAGCACATGTAGTTGATTAGAAATTGTACACGCATGCGCTTGCGTAGGTAGTCGCTAAGGAACCAGTCCAACACACGAATTGGTGTCTAGATTTGTTCATATGTAACGACTGCTCATTGGGTTTAATATATACCCGGCCCTTTACTTGCACAGCCCACTCTTTCTTTCCTTTTTTTCTTTGTTTTTTTCTTCCTTTCTTTTTTCTTTTTTTCTTTCTTTCTTTCTTTCTTTCTTTCTTTCTTCTTTCTTTCTTTGTTTCTTTTTTCTTTCTTTGTTTCTTTTTTCTTTCTTTCGTTTTCTTTCTTTCTTTGGTTTAAGCATATTTCAATTTGAAAAAGGCTATTGGGAAAAAGGGCATAGCCCTATATTAATTCTTTTTTCCTCCCTTCCTCCCTTCTTCCCTGCTTTCTTTGTTTCTTTGTTTCTTTTTTCTTTTTCTGTCTTCCCGTTTTTCTTTCTTTTCTTCATCCGTTTATTTTTTCTTCCTTTCCCGCTCTCTTTCTTTTTGCTTTCTTTCTCTACCAGCTGATTTGTCTGAGTTTTTATTATTACAAGACTATTAAATGCAGAACTTCCAAACGCAGCATGATGATACCTCAGTACATTAAGTCTGGCATTTTTGTGAAGAGGGATGACAGTTTGGGAAATTATACATATCAGGGTTATTTGAAAATTTAAATCTTTAATATCTTCACAACTCTCAAAGACAGAAATGTCATTTTAATTTTAATGTGTAGGTTTGCGCTGTAAGAGCATCTAATGAACCACAAACACATTAAAAATTTAATTGTTGAATATCTTTAAAATTATTATAGGTACAGGTGTTATTTCACCTTCAATATCATAAGTTTTTACTGTAGTTGCATCCTGTGAGCCACAAACAAAAGTTGCGCGATTTGATTTTACATTTTCACCTGTTAAAGACACATGAAAAGTTTAATGTTGAACAGTTACCTTCTAAACTATTATGCGTACATGTGGCATTGTGACATCACATCTTAGGTTTGTCTATCATCAATTTTGTCCAGAGTAAAGCACTCGGATGCCCCTAAAGCTAGGATCTCTGAACAGTGTGCGGCCCTGTTAGTGAAGTTGACTTAATGCAAATTAGGAGCAACAATGGCAGACGTGTACATATTTGTGATTGACCTGACATACAACAGGTTATAATCTGTCAGTCAGCAGTCAATTAGATGTACATGTATATGTACATCACGAAGAGTTGTTGTTTATATTCACGTCACACGTGACACTTTTATGCTGACATATGCTGACCATTGTGTCATCAGTCCACGCGGTTGTGTCATCAGTCCACGATGTTGTATCAACAGTCCACCCCGCACTGTCATCAGTCTACGCTGTACTGTCAGCAGTGATCCATAAAAGAATCAAAGTTGCAATAGAAAGGATACAGTAACAAAATTAGCTAGAGTTTTTTCATAACACAACCACATCTTGTTTGCTTGCTGACACTTGACATTCTGTTTTATCCAGAATTTTGTCTTTCTTTTCGGCCTTTCCCTTTTTTTACCAGCAGATTTTTCCCGTGCCAAAAAAATTGTTTTACTGCAATTGTTGTTGTTGCTGTTGTTGTTGTTGTTTTAATTTTTTTTTTTTTACTTTCATTATTTCACTAATGTTGCTTTCGCATTTCAATTTGTATAGAGGCACACAGACTGATTTACTTTGAAGCAAATCTTCTGTGTAGTAACATTATGTACTGAGATATACCCCATGGCTGTCTTTGTCTCTGTCTCTTATTTTCTCTCCTCTCTCTCTTTCTCTCTCTCTCTCTCTCTCTCTCTCTCTATTTCTATGTGGATATAGATATGAAAATTTTCTAAAATGTAAGTGTTCGCTGGTCATGAAATGATATATCTTGTGTATTTAGGGTTGCTATAGGACGGTAATGTCAGCGCTCACACCGCCCCGGGGGGGCAGGGCGAAAGTGTGACTATATTTTTACTCCTGTACATATATATTATTTGATGTTTTAAATGACTATGTATGTTTATGTGAACGCACCACAATTTTACCCCTGGTTTGTGGTGCCCCCGTGTAAAAGGGGTAGTTTCGTAAATAAATAAATATCAAGTAACGTTGTCTTTTGTGGATACGTATTAATGACAACTCGCTTTAGGATATATTCAACTTTATAGAAAGACACACCTAATGCACATAGAATACTTTTCAAGATTTGAAATATATTATGAAATCGTTAGAGCTTGGTATATATATATATATATATATATATATATATATATATATATATATATATATATATATATATATATATATATATATATATATATATACGTAGCGAGAGGAAGAGAAAGCGGTCTCTCAATGCTATTTCTTAAGAGATATCTAGATCTCTCCAAATGCCATATTGATGCAAAGATGGTGCCGTTCCAAGACAGACCTTACAAAATATATGTTAGTATGCATTTATACATCATAGTTATACAGACCAAGTAGGCACAGTAGTAAAATGTTACCTAAAATATTTATTCGTTTTCTTGTAGGGATTGTCGATTAATACATTCGAATTTATCTGTTAATCCAGTTAGACAAAACACTAAATGTATATAAAATACTGTTCAACGATTTAAGATATCTACCGAAACATTTGCAGATAAATTCTTCCATGATTAATTAAAAGTTATGCTTAAATGCAGCGAACCGTGTCTTCAATGTGTACAGTTTCCTCCGAGCTATTGATTTTCCTCAATTTGGAGAGCTTCCTTAATGTGTGTATTGAGAAATCAGGGAATATGTCTGATAAGGAATATATATATATATCCGTATATATATATATATATATATATATATATATATATATATATATATATATATATATATATATAATTTATATATGTATATATATATGTTTATATGTATGGATGGATTTATGGATGTATAGATAGATAGACAGACAGACAGACAGACGGACGGCCTGCCGGACGGACAGACAGACAGACAGATAGATAGATAGATAGATAGATAGATAGATAGATAGATAGATAGATAGATAGATAGATAAATAGATAGATAGATAGATAGATAGATAGATAGATAGATAGATAGATAGATAGATAGATAGATAGATAGATAGATAGATAGATAGATAGATAGATAGATAGATAGATAGATAGATAGATAGATAGATAGATAGATAGAATGTGTGTGTGCGTATTTCTTGTGCGTAAATCAATGTTGCGACACACCCGCTTCATGTCGGTAGACATACTGAAATAATACTATTCCATTCAGCCTGAGTTACAGCGATAAGGTACGCTAAAAAGCTTGTTGAGTGACTAACTGTGCAAAAGTATTCCAGCAAAATACACTGAATAGCGATGGTTCATGAGGTGAACCATGACTACATTGACAAACAAACAAACAAGCAAAACTTGATGACGTCCTCGGAATATCACCGGAGTTGCCGCTGATGTAAAACTAAGCTCTGTATGCTTGGGTTTTTAAAAACAGGTATATCAATTAGAATCCTATAATGTGTAAGGACACAGAATGGCAATCATAAAATTGTGGTGGCGTTTGAAAGCAGCATAAAGAGCTTTAGCCAGGACGCTGTGCTTTCAACAAAACCAGACCATTTCCTTTGAGAGTCCTTCTAGATATTGTGTATTTCCAGAAAACACATATAAAACTATCAAATTAGCAAAGTTACGTTGAAACTACTGTTTGAAAAAAAAACTCATGCATGTAAGCACCACGTAAATAGTATTTGTGTCTTTTTGTCCAGAACCACTTCCTAGTGGTCATTACCCTGTTCCGCAGTCCGAACTCTTTACTCCACAAAAACTAACCTGTCACGGTCTAAACTATATACATATGGAAGTACTATTGTCCATATTGTGCGCGTTCTTTTGTAGAATTTTGACATAAGCTGTATTAGCCCAAATAAATTAAAGGGTCTTCAGCGGGTAACAACTCGGAGCCTATTAACCATACATGTCTCTCTGAGTAGCGGCTCCTTGTATAAGCTACATATTCAGCAAAGACAACCCACATAATAATGAATAAATGTGAACGTATTTCAACTCCCAGTCCAATAGTGAAATTGGGGCCTTAAGTTTTGCAAAAGATATATAGTCCTCGTTACAGAGATTATCTCTTGCCCTTGGGCTTAGTTATAGGCAGCCCAAAATATATTCACAAGGAGCAGATGGTGTTGTGAGCTTTTATTGTGAATGGTGACCTATCTTGTCACTCCAGATGATAATCAATAATTTTATAAGCCTTGACATAGTTTATCGTCGGTAAGATAAACTGGATCCCGGTTTCCGGACCCTGATTCCTTTCTATATCCCCAAGGAGCCAGAATTCAGTGTGGCCAGTTATCTTTGTGTTATTAAATTGTTGTCAGAAAATCAGTTGATTCTCAACTTTATTATAAGACCAAACTTTTTTCAACTTTTCACAGGTAACGCTACCAAGATATAACACATTGTCCTTTCGTCGTAAGTACTCTTACTTCCAGGAAAATGTCTTAAACCATTGGCAACCTGTCGATTTCCTTCTTTTCCTACCAGGGTAAATTAAAGTACACAGCGCATGTGTAACGATATTTCAGATGAAACGTCCGCTGCAGGCTTTACACTTTCGTGGTATACGGGCAGATTGGACATTCCTTGTGAAAAATGATGGTAAGCCATGGCTCAAATACCCACTTAACCATACGCAGTGCCAGAATTTCATATCCTGTTTAGCAAGGTATGTTGTCAGTGTGAATAGAACTATATATTTACTGAACTGCAGATTGGGTGGGTTTGCCAAACATACCGAAAACTCAATCCAACACTTCACCAATCACTTATCATGTATATTAGCCAAAATTGGCGCCGTCTCCATGAATTCATGGGGGTGTGCTATCATCAAAGATTCATCACATTCAAGCATACTAACGAATCATGTCAGAGAATTGTCTGTTTGTGACCGGACACATTAAATCATTAGCAATTTCAAATTGCCATTGCACAATCAGATTATTGGGCTACACAGCGTAATCTCTTTAATTAATAATAAAACAAAGAATCAATGGTTATTTATGCACCACCAGGTACCCTAAATAAATAGTTGATAAAATCAAGGATGTGAAAGGAACGCATATCATTCAATTTATAAGCTACCTGAGATAGCATCACTCTTTCCCTTGGCACTCCAAGTTATTCTGTAAATTGCATATTCAAATGCGAGACTTAAAATTAATTAATTGTCAAAAAGTTATTCTATTCCCTTGTAAACTGCACTCATAATTCTAAGACTTTGTGTATCCTTGCCAATAATGCTTAATGCATCTATTCAAATAATTCTTCTGAAATGGGCCACAGGAAAATGCACACGAAGAAGCAACTTTTGGTTGTCACTTTTCATATTGATTATTGAATCAGTGGCACTTGTGTTATGTGCCTACAGTAAAGAAAATATAGGAAATACTATTGTCTGTATGATGATAATTATCACAAAGACATATCTCCACGGTAAATCTTACTCTGAATCTTCATATATCCGGTAACCCGTCCGTTTTAATTTACATTTTTGCACATTTTGTCGCAAAACATACAGACGATACGTCTGTTTGAAACTTTCTATTATTTTGGCGTTGTCATGCAAAAAAGAAAAAAAAAAGAAAAAAAAAAAAAACAAAAAAACAACAACAAAAAACAAAAAACAAAAAAAAAAAAAAAATCAAACAAACATATACAAAAAAGACAAACTAAGTTAAGCAAATCAAAAACAAGGAAGAGATTAGCTTAAGCAAATACGCACAAACAGTGTTGTCGATGATCGAAATATTCATTGGAAGCTGCAAATATGAAATGAATTTCTCTGATACCCCACGCAATTTTATCCAGCAAACAAAATACGCCTCTGTATATTTGACTAACTGAATCGCTAAAATATGAATATTGAACTGCTCTCAGATAATGATAAGCTGATAAATGTGTCCCGGCATTTGTTTAACAATGTATTTTGTTTTGCTTATGATGCCCCGCTTCGAAGAAGGCGATTCGGTTAGCTTTGCTCATGTACGCAAAGACTTTGATTTTTGCACCATAACTCAAGCATTTTTTTTTTTCAGATAGGACTTTAAAAGTGCTCAGGTATATGTTCCAGTATAAGCACTAGGTGAAGCATAAGAGTAGTTGACCTTAACCCTATTTCCAATGTCATTGAGATACTGTAGTAAGTTTTGGTTTCTGAACAATAACTTAAAAAGTTTTTATGATATGACTTGTATATTGCACAGGATTATAGTCCTTACCCAATGCTAGGCCAAGTTTGAAGGCGGGTGCCCTTGACCGAAATTGAAAGGTCACAAAGTCACTTTAGTGAATTTAATTTCTGCATTTTTACTCAAAATTTAAGCTATGACTTCAATTTTGCAAATGATGATAATCCTGAATAAGGGCTTTGTGAGCTAAGAAGATGGATGACCTTGACCGAATTCCCAAGGTCACCAAGTGGGTCTGTCGGTCGGTAGAGAGACTATGGTATCTGCACCATAAATCAAGAAGTTTTTAAGATAGGACCTTGATAGTGCCCAGGTATATACTCCTATATAAGGGCTAGGTAAAGTATGAAAGTAGTTGACCTTGACCCTATTCCCATGGTCATGGAGGTACTGCTATTAGTTTTAGTTTCTCCACAATAACTAGAAAAGTTGTTAAGATGGCACTTGTATGTTGCACAGAATTAAAGTCCTTATCTACCGCTAGGTAAAGTTTGAAGATGGGTGACCTTGATCTAAATTCAAAGGTCAGAAGGGCACTTTAGTGAACTTGGTTTGTGCATTGTAACTCAGAATTGAAGTTATGATTCAATATCGCACATGTTAATAGTCGTCAATTAGGGTTTGGTGAGTTTAAATGACAGAAGACCTTGACCACATTCCCCAGACGACCACTTAGAGTCCTATTGGTGAACTTGGTTTCTGCATGATAAATGAAGATGTTTTCCACCTGGGACTTTCATATTGCACAGTAACATAGCCTTCTATAAAAGTTAGAACAAATTTTGAAATGAGTCACATTGGGTCAGTTTCCAAGGTCACAGAGTCACATTACTGAAGCTGTTTTCTGGTTAATAACTGCATAATTTTTTGCGTGAGAGATTTCATTTTGTATATGTTTAAAAAAAAAACCTTTATTAAGGATAGATCAGGTTCAAAGAAGTTTAGCCTTGACACAATTTCCAAGGTCGCAAGGCCACTTTAGTAAAATCTATATCTACATCCATGGTCATGAGTGCTCCATTTGGTACTATTGACATTGTTATGGGGGCGAACATGGTGACGGTAGGAGGTATCTATCTTTTACAACATGGCTTGTTTTCTGTTTTTCTTTTTTCATAACACTAGGCAAAACGTTCGATAGTGACCTCTACCCAATGATGATTCATGTTGTCATGCATTATTCGTGATTTGCAAACATGTCTTTCTCATCAACGAGGCTTAAATTACGCCTTATTGGTTTGTGGATGCGACAGATGACCTGGACATTAATGAAGGACACATCGTTTGACGGAAATTGTCTCCGAAGATGTTTTAATAGTGGCTGCCATTTTGATTATATATTGATTACATTTATCATTTCAACTGCTCCGTGTAATTGACACGTGCCAGAAATATAGACATAGCTACAGGCTTACAGTAGATAGACATAGGGCATGTAGCCTGACATCTTCGTCAGAGCCGCACGATTCATAACGTGCCTTCCAGTGGCCTTTTTCGGATTGACCTGCGTTTCTAAGCAAGCCCTTTTTCAATTTTACCACAACATGACCACAGATACATTTACTTTGACGGCTTTACCTTTTATGATAGCTCCTTTAATTCAAGCTAAAATTAAAAGTAGACTTCCACGACACAAAGGGAATATGGAAACTGTTTAAATACATAAACGCATTGGACTTTTATGATAGCATTATCTTGGTATTTATGTGTCAGTTCCACTCGTGATGAAGCCAGGAAATGATCAGCATTCTACATGTTTTACGGAGTCGCCAATATAGCTCAGCTTACCTTCCATTGAAATTTTATACTTTTCTTCCATGAGTCCGCCTTGCGGGTATGGTACCCCAGTCCCTAGTGTTAGCTCTTGCTCCAATGATATTGATTTAGATTGTCTTCACATGACAGCAGCGTGACCAGTAATAGATTTGCCTATCATGCTCAGAGTTACAAGCAGACAGGATATAAAAGAATGGCAGATCTTAGCGACAGCAGAAATCAATGAATCCATACGTTCTGGTCATCAATAAAAATTCCCGGCCTTTTTATGTAATTTTCTTTCCGAAACAGTTATGAACAGAACTATATATAGCCTTCGTATGAATCAGCATTTCAGTGTTTTTCGAACGCGCAGATATCTTTTGCTTTGTTTCCTCTTTCATAAAACTGTGGAATAACCGGACAATGGGAGTAAACCCAAGTGTGGATTGCTACAAGAAATTAATTTCAAATTGCCATTTTTTTTAGAAATCCCTTAAAATGAAGGAAATATCGGAGATGGAAAAGTTACTTCTACCTCCTTTGCACACGGAGTGCATTGGTCTCACTGCCGATTTGTTCCAAGTAGGAGTGAGTCGCTGAAGGACCATAGTTTCACTTGCTGTTTAAACAGTGAACATCGGCCCTTCAGATGATTTCTGAATAATATGCTTATTTCCCACTTCAATGTTTATGGATTTTCCAGCTTTGCTCTTCCTATTTTTATGATTGTTTGCACTTAAATTTTAACACCATTTTTTACTTTACTTTTAAGAAGTAGATGTGCGGATACCAGTTTCCATATTTAAAAAAAAGGAAAACTGTTGGGTTTTAACTATGAAAATATGTAAAACCTGACAAAACCAGTGACGGGGAACCAAAACTCGGAAAGGAAGCTAGACCGATTTCGTGTCGAGTGATACTCATCAGTGGCAGTTAGGATCACCGTGTCCTGCTGCTTATATAGGCAGCGGTAACGTTGCTAGTTGACGTTAGGTCAACGTCATAGTGGTCGTACGTCACGACGCAGACAGAGACTACCAGTCAACTGTTGGATTTAACGAGTTGGGGTGACGTCTCAGAAAACGAGGACATCGCGAGAGTAAGAACTGAATGGTGGTTGCTATGCACAGGGTAAGCTCTGTGTGCAAGGCCTGTTTTTAGCCTTTAAAAGGAAATGGATTTCCATATTTTAGTGGGGATAAAGGACGTATTAGACTGATAGCGCTTAGAGCTAAATGGTGTTCCTACGGTCAACATTTTGGGGAAAGGTTGACAAGGAAGTTATGCGGTGGCAGATAGACTTAGAACTAAAAAAAATATGTGGGACAAACCAAACGCATGTTGATGAGGAGAAGGAGCGAACATTTCCTTTACATCATGCAGACAGATGTAAACCAAGCATTGGGCAGACCCTTTTGCCTCGCAAACCACTCAATGACAGATCTCCCGCGAGTTATCCAGATTCTGGAACACATCCGCATCCCCCCTGAGCTGTCACGTGGACTGTCTCTCAGACTCGTAAGAGAACTACATTGGATACACCAGTTGAACACTACAGAACCGTTAGGCCTCAATGTTATGTGTAGATTTAACTGTGAAAGTTCAATCAAGAAAAAGGCATGATGATTTAATCAAATGGAAAACACAGCCATAGTCTTTTTTTTATGAAACACAATTTCAACAGCTTCTGATACATATACTGCGTAGAATTGAATTAATCAAGAGAGCTATAGATGTGTATAGGAAAATAACAAAAATAGCATGTTGCAACTAAGAGCAACTAGTATGACAAACCGTCTGGGCCTTTAATCCGTTATTCTAATTATGTGCCCTTGTGTGCAACCAAAAGTATCACATACGTAAACATGATTTAGACATAGTGAACAAGATTTTACACATACGTAAAATTGATTTGTACATTATACTTTCAAGCACAGAAAATTTACACATGTGTATATGTCTTTTCATGTGCATGAAATCATTTATTTTATACATGTAAATATGAATTTTGCATACGTTAAAAAGACTTACAGATACATGCATGTATAGTAGCGGATTCAATGTTACAACGCCAGCCACATACAAGGTAAAGTATTAACAATTATAATAATAGAAAGTCTGAGTGTCGTCACATCTTTAATAATAGTTATGCATGCTGTACAGCTGAAGTCTAGCCTGTTGTATCATTGCCTGATTAAGGATACAAAGGATGGTTCATTGAAACACCTGAGCTCATGTACGTTGCCTTTAATTTGTCCTAGTATACGGACAGTTGTATTTAAGTATATGGTTGTTTCGTTTCTTGCATTAACAATAAATAATGATGCAACATGATGAAAGTCGCCTTTCAGTAAGTGGGAAAATTATTCATCGCTTCTGACAAACAATGGGGTGCATGGCTGGCTGAGTCATGGAGAGTGGCTCGATAAGTCACTTCTCAACTTCCTTCGCAATCCATATAAAACAAATGTGTCTATATCTTTTTTCAAATGATAAAGCAAGATCGAGACTTCCTTCCCCACAAATGCTGTTATCATCCGTCAGATATTCGTTGCAATATTGCCAAATTACTACTTGTTTTCATCCATTCAAATAAATTGTGACGCCTTCTGGATAAATTACTGACCTGCGCGTTTTAATAAACATCCTTTGCGAAAGATGAGGAAAATGTGTTTCATCTGTACAACGTGCTACAGTTTTAGTTTTTTTTCAAAATCTGTTATCCCTTTTTCTTATTTTACTGACTGAAAAAATAAATAAATTGGAAAATAAATTTTAGTAAAGGAAAATAACAAGAGAACATCTTTTCTTTAATCTCTCGCGTAAACGTACACACGCACACACGCACACACACACACACACACACACACACACACACACACACACACGCGAATTGTGAACACATTCGCGCACACGCAAACATTAAAAGCAAAAAAACGGCAAACAAGAACACTTTAACAAAAGTAGTAAGTGGACATCAGTGCACAGGATGCAGAACGTCCCGACAAGACGGCGCCACACAGATAGAATAAATTTGTTTTGTGTTGCTGTGTAATTTTTCTTCTAAATGGCAGACATAATTATATAAATAATCTTCGTATGTTAAAATAAGTATAGTATCTATAAGTAATAGTTTACATCCTCCGCACAAAAACTAGAGATAAAGCACTCATTGGGACAAAACTCTAGAAAGCGTAAGGACATGTACATTATACATGATTCATATACAATGCAGAACATATAGCTTCCAGCGTCATTATTAAGAAAAAAATCAGGTATTACCACAGTATGAATGTACAAGTCAGTTACAAGATTTTCATTTACCACTATTACATACTTCTGGAGATGTGGGTTTGAACCTGGGGGACCCTCCGCAGAGTGACGGGGGGGGGGGGGGGGCAAAGCCGCGCAGACGTAACAAGTACGCCCGCAGCGTACCCGGCTCGGTTGGTTTGACTCCATCTGCAACGTAAAGGAAAGGGTCCCTTGCTGGACTATCATATTAACCCCAAAGAGGTGTGAAATCAAGTATCATCAGACCAAACACAATCCCCACACTTATCTTCTGCATTATGTCCAAATGTTATACCAAACGTATCGTTCATTTCTAGCAGCTGTATGGTTAGTATATTTGCTCGGGAGAGTAAAACCAAATGCACGAAGTCATGCTTAATGATTCCTTAATGTGATGGTCGATTTAATGAATTGTCCTTTCTTTGTAAAAAATTAATTAGTTCTGGTTAAAAACTTCCGATTTAATGCACTTTCATAAGTGAAAGGTCTGCGTCATTCCAGTTGAATGCCAATGGAATACAATTACACTGTCCAGTATAGAATATAGACAAGCAACTACCAGCTTCAAACCATGCTCTCATATATTAAAAATTGATTAAAGGTCGCTACACATAACGTGTTCCGGTTGATGATGGGAGATACCTTAACTGTAGAACTGTTTATGCCAAAACAGACAGTTATTTTTTCATAAAATGAGTTAGACATAGCAATGAGACAGGCATCTCTCTTTTTTTTTTTTTTTTTTTGCTGTGGTCAGAAATTATTAAGATGGCTTTCCTGGTTAAGGTTCTGATGAAAAGTACATTATGCTAATGAGCGCAAAAGTGCGCAAAGATTCGCTTTGCCGTGGGAGACAATATTTGCATAAATGTTACAACAAAGCAGAGTGGTGCGTTTGAGAACCTTTTTCCTGAACGGATAACACATTTCTTCTGTTCAAATTAAGTTTGCAATTAAGATGCAATTCCCAGTGACATGATATGCCCTCTGATCTGACATATTGTTTTGGGTGTCCAGCCAGTCTGTTGCTTCAGGTAGGTGGTGAAAATTGATTAGTCCAGTATCATGTTAAAAAAAGAAAAAATCGACAACATACAGAAGTCATTCCAAAATAAGTTGTCCATTCCATTCGGACAATTTTGCCCCATCATTATATCTCCAGTTCTGCTCATGGTAGAAGCACCAAATTTTCACAGTGTGTGGAGATGGGTTCTAGTAGTAAAATGGCACAATTTTAGTAATACTACTTAACTCATAATTGAGTTATGGTATTATAAATATTAATAAATTCTCAGGAATTTAAGCAATTTTCTGGGATTTTAGGCAATATATCCTGGGAATTTAGGCAATTTCCTGAGAATATAAGTGAGTTCCTAGGAACATATAATGCCACTCCTGGGAATTTAACAGAAGTCCCAGGAACATAGTGGCAAGTTCCTGGGAATATAATAGCAAGTTCCTGGGAACATAACTAAAATCCCTGGAATATATTACTCAAGTCCCAGGAACATAGAGGTCAGCTCCTAGGAACACTATTCAAGTTCCAGGAATTGAGAAAAAATTGCTGATACATGTCATATTAGGAATGATTGTGGAAATAGTCTAGTGTAAAAATTCAAAATATACATCACACACGAATTACCTCATGGCACTCTAGGTTGACAAAATGCGGAAAAAAGGAAAAAAAAACTTACAAACAAAAAACCAACAGCATGCATATGGAAAAATAATGGTAATTTCAAAGCCTATTGGGTTAAAATCATCTGTAATAAATCTGTATGCCAAATTTATGTTTATAACGATTATGACGCATCTCCATAGTCACATCCTCAAATGGTATGACCTTCAACTAGGCCTTGAGGTACAAAATTGAAACCAGAAAAGATGATTTGCTACATAGCAAATCAGTGTTTGTGTCTTCAAAGCATATTGGTATGGCAATGTACAAGTATTCCATAACTCAGGAGTAGAAGTTGGAATGGCATCTCCATCTATTAAAGCTTTGAAGTTATTCAAGATTTAAAATTTTTGTTTTTGATTCATTAGGTGCGAATTGGTCAACAACCCCATGGTAGAAGTGGGAATGACATCTCTTTCTGTTATAGTGTTGAGGATATTCAAGATTGAAAATTTCAAGTACCGCTGATTAGCATAATATAAATTGCTACAACTTTGGTTTAAGATTCATTACATGTGCAATGGTTGATAACGCCCTGATAGACATCTCTATCTATAATAGTTTTGAAGATATTCAAGTTTTGAATTTTCAAATACTGCTAATTAGCATAATCTAAATTTCCACATCTCTTGTTTTAGAATTATTACATGTGCAATGGTCAATAACCCCCTAGTACAAGTTGAAATCACATCTGTGTCTATAATAGTTTTGAAGCTATTCAAGATTTAAAGTTTCAAATGCTGCTAATTGGCATAATTTAAATTGGTACAACTTTTGTTTTAAATTCATTAGATGCTCAATGGTCAATGACCCCCTGGTGAAAGTTGGAATGACCTCACCATCTTTTATACTCTTGAAGATATTGAAGATTTAAAATTTCAAACGTACCTAATTTGCATAATTTTAAACATCTTCATTCCCCTTTATAAAAAGGCCCAACTTCTTGTACGGAGGTACAATCATGCCAAGTTTGGAGTTTCTATGTATTATAGTACCAGAAAAAAGTGTTGGACAAATTCACTGGTAAAGTAAGAAAGAACGAAAGAAAGAAAGAAAGAAAAAAAAGAAGGAAAGAAAGAAAGAAAGAAAGAAAGAAAGAAAGAAAGAAAGAAAGAAAGAAAGAAAGAAATCTGTGGTCAGTGACGTGTTGTGCTGCATTTCACAAACCACACGGCTCAGCTGATAGAGAACTGGTACATCGTGTATACATCAAAAGATGTATGTAGGCTTATAGGGCCTGTTACCAATGTTTAATAAATGTTGAATCACTATGCATGGCCATCCACCTTTGACTTTGTTACCACCTGGGGAAAAACATATCGCGGCGATATAGGCTTAGACCTAGGCCTACATGTATGAGACATCTTTCCTTTGATCCTGGAGTTTAGGACCCACTTACCCTATTTTGAGCCTGCACTTTGACGAGAGTTTGAGGTAGGGGGAGGGGGGAGGGCGAGAGAGAGGAGGGAACATACGCTCTGTATAGACCTAGGCCAATCTAGGATAGTGAGGCGGGACCTTTGTTTCATTTTCATGTAAATTTTCAGTTTCACTTTGGTCATGCATGGCTGTCCTAAGATGGCTACAGGTACAGACTAGGCCTCCCAAATGTTCCTCTGTACAGCTTTCAGAACTCCAAAAGAATCCATGAGTATGGCCAGGGTGGGGTGGGGGGGAGGGGGGTATTGATGATAACCCAGGCACTAAATGCAGGTCACGATTTGGCGAGGTTTTTTTCTTTTTTTCTTTTCTTGTTCAGCGTTCGATAAAGTTGGTGTAGCTTAGACTGATAGTATAATTTTGCGCAAAATTTAGCAAAGCAAAATTTCCGGGAAATTAATTTAATATGAAGAAACATTAAAGTTATGCTTACTGCATGTACGCATGCACTCCTCATACGTTACCTGTTATATTAAAGCTCCTGGGACTCTGAGTAAGGTTCCCAGGAACTTAAGTCTCAATTCCTGGGACTTACGTTATATTCCTGGGAATTTATAATTATATTCCTAGGATTTTAATATGTTCCTGGGAACTTGCCACTATGTTCCCAGGAACTTGCCACTATGTTCCTGGGAGCTTACCGCTATGTTCCTGGGACTTCGCTACATTCCCAGGACCGGCCTTATGTTCCCAGGAACTCGGCTTATATTCCCAGGAAATTGCCTAAATTCCCAGGATACTGACTAAAACCCCAGGAAATTACCTAAATTCCTGAAAAATTATTAATGTTCATAATGCCATAGCTCAATTATGAGTGTAGTAATATTGATAAAAGTGTGCCAATTTACTACAAGAACCCATCTTTACACACTGTCCAAATTTGGTGATTCTACCATGAGTAGAACTGGAGATATAATGATGGGGCAAAATTGTCCGAATGGAATGGACAATTTATTTTGGAATGACTTACAAGTGAAAGTGGAAACGCCTGTCTGTTGCCTGCCTGTTTTTGTGTGCAGTACGTTGTTGGCATACATTCACACTGACGCGAAAATATAAGGAAGACAGTGTTGTTTTATATATATATATATATATATATATATATATATATATATATATATATATATATACACGAATAGGCGATGTATGTTCTAATATTTCTGCATCTTAGCCAGAATTTTACCTCATCCCTCACCATTACAGCATATCATGATATTATACTTAATTCTGGACAAACATATGGTTAATGGGTTCCCTCAGATGCTTTTAAGTCAGAATACGACTTCAACCACCACCACAGGGATGAGGACTCCCGTCCCATTAGTCTGGTCTGTACGTTTAAACAGTTTACATGTATCCTGTGCTTTACGTTATTACAGACGACATGGCGTATCATACCCTGTCCAACATTTAACGACGCGTCAAATGCTTTCATGTATTGCCAGCCAGCTACGTCTGGTGAGCAAGTATTCGGCCAACTTCTGAGTATTCTCTTTCTTTTGATGTATGATGTTTCCAGAATTCAGAGATGGACTTATAGTATAAGGTTTTGCGGATCCTCTTCATGTAGCTTGACAATAGTATTTGCTGCATGCTGTTTCCCTACTAACCATTACATTATCTCAGCTAAGCTAATAAATATTGACACTTTGGAACAAGTATTCTAAAATTATTGTGTAACAGCAGTCAATGAGCTATTGTGAATTAGGGCATCTGGTCATTTTGAACCTTCTGATGCAAAGGCGGCGTCTAGAAGATGTTTTTTGCGCTTTTGGTTCTAGGTAGGAAAGTGGCAGATGACGTCAAATGCTGTTTGTGCCATACATACGGGTAAGAGCCCTTTGGCTGACGTCATCCAAGCAATGGCACTTTGTACCAATCAATATTGCTTTAAAACTGTTATACTGCTATTTCGTTCATTTTTGTCAAATTTGGACTGCCTTACACCGTTTAGAAGCCATTGGAAATTTTGTGGCCTGTCTGTTATTTCAGAATAATCTTTAAGAGTTCTAAAGCGATCAGTCAGACACCGTATTCACACAATTTGTTCTGCGACCTTACAGACGGGTTCTGTGTCAGGCCATCGGATCCAGGCCAAGGGCCCACAATAGCATACATTTAAAGGGGTTAATTGAACTGTTTTTTACTTACATGTACATCCGGGAACCATATTCAGAAAACTAAGCGCCCTTAATTTTCACACAATTTGGGTCGCTGTGTAATACTCTATTATAACCAGGCAATTGCTAAATGGAAATGAGGCTGTTAGCATGTATTTTGATATGATGTGACAAAAAGAATTACTGCATTTGTCGTGAGAGTGACGATATTTTTACTAGTTACTATATGGACAGAAGCCGAGAGCGACGGGGTATTGTTGTCATGTCCCTGTATGATTTCCCCTTTAGGATGCTGTAACCTCTTAACAACTTAAGCTACCACATTGAAACTTGTACTGTGCAAGCATCTCATAGAAGGCTCAAATAAGATTGATATTCAGGAACCTCAACTTCTTTTCGAGGTCACAAGGGGATCATCACAATGGTAGCCAAAGGCTCTTAAGGCCATTAGCCCATTATATTCAGTTGAATATTGCATGAACAATTTACATGTTCAGTACAAACAGTATTGTTTTGAATCTGGTGTTGTTTATTTGTTTGTTTGTTTTTTCGTTTTAATGGAACAAATACAGTACAGTAGTCCTTCGGTTGAAAGACCACTTCATTGAAAGACCGCCTGCTTTTTAAGACCATATTCACCAGGTCTTTAAATCCATCTTTGTCCAATGACAGGCCATCTAACTTTATGTGACCAATTTTAGACCTGTTCTACTGGTGTCCAGTAAATTAAGGCTGTGGATATGGCAGATTTAAAAATCGTTAATAACGATAAGACAAAGCTTCAGTTTATATACATGTAGTGCTTAACCTTCCAACGTCCATATCTATGAGCATGTATTGTCAAAGTATCATTACAATGTAAGTATATGACAGCTTTGCAGGAGTCCTTTCATTCCAGCCCAGCTGCATTTTAGATGGAATTCATTCAGTTTGTAAAGTAAAAAGCACTTGAGAGGTTTAGCTTGCATTAGTTAGCGTTTGCCAGTGTAAGTATGCATTTCTCTGCTTTGCAGGTCTTTAAACGCAGGTTAACGCCAGCAAACCCTACCTACCGCTGGCAAACGCTGAGGCCCAAAAAGACTGAATTGGATTTCAGTGTTTGTCAGCAATGGTTGACGTTAGCCAGCGGATGTTAGCCTGGCCAACGGTTTAAAACGCCGGAAAACATGCTGAAACGCCAACACAAACGCTGTAACGCTCAAATATGTTACGGCTGCCATAAGGGAGAATCTCACCATGGAGTCACCTTTATATAGTATAAATCAGCAGTACTGTGGAACCATTTTAGGCCCATAAACACTTTTTGTGTATCTCGAGGACAATATAAATGGACATATCAAAAAACACACATTGAGACAAGTCTTCTCTTGACGTGACGGTAAAGGAAAATTCCCATGTGTTCCTTTACCCTTTTATGGTAGGATTGCATATCGGCCTTATCAGTCGATTGCAATGAAAATATATTTTATATGCACATCGTTATTTTGTAGAATGTTATTATTGTGACCTCTGTACGACCAATTGTAGCTGTGTACACGTCCATTTCCCTTTAGTTTAATGACATACACACAGATTAGGTGGCATTCCAAATATGCTTGCCAAGTGGACTTCCACACAGGGTTAAGTTATATAGACTTTATAGCCCTTTACACAGGATTTGTAACATCAACCAAGAGGATCCCGCGCTCGACGACGAAACTGTCTTCACTTTATCCGTGATGGTCCAACTACTACATATTGTCTACATTATAAGTGTGCTATGCACTTGCGTCAATGGTAAGCATACGAAGTGTAGCTACTACTGAAGAAAAATCTTAGATTGAGATTGTACTGTTAAGTATATTCTGCCCATTAACAATGAACGAGTTGGACTCAATGATACCAACCTGAGGAATCAGAGTCTGAAAATCCACCTTGACAAGTAAACTTCATATCTGAAATGGAAATATTTTAAATTCTAGAAATTGGGCGTTTCAATAATTAGCGTGTGTTGTATTGTCTATTTCTTTGCAAACTGGTCGAGATTTAAATAAATTCAAGTAAAGTCGATAACACACAGGGACATCGATATTATATTATCAGCTACACTTTTTAAACCTATAGTATTAGCAGTTGCAGTAGTATCTTGAATTAGAGAGTCTGATTAGGCTCATTCACCATACATATATACAATATAATTACAATAATAATTACGTCATGTAATGGGGCGGATGAAGTTACAATTCTGTCTATGGTGCATAAATATTAGAAGCAACGTACGTCATATGTCAGAGCGCACGTAAAAACTCTGTTCTTCAAAGAGCCTATCATCTTGGACCTGTGATGTCTTTTCTATAATAATGTGGAACCTGTTTTATGAGAAAATGATTCTGTATTTCATATCCTTTTTTTTGCAATTGGTCAGGTGTGGAAACATTTTGCAATTTTTTAATTAAATGAACTTTTTTGGAATCTGTGCATTTCGTCTGTGTACACTATACTTGAATGTGCACTTGTATTTAAATTGAATTCAAATGGAGAGACACAGGGCCTTCATTAACAAACAATACCCCTCTAAGGGCGTGGTGTACTTTATTACTCTAGTGTATAACTTTATTTTCCGTCCATGCTTAACAACTAATATCCCAAAAAGCATGTATTTTTTTTTAAAGAAAACGATACCAAGTTTGACTCTGGTACTGAGAACAAAACTTTAGTTTCGGTGTTAATGTAATAAGATTTTGATTAAAATTCTTCCATTCTGCATAAAATTAAAACTTGCATTTAAAAATCAGGTTTAGTTTACAACGACAAATAAAAGAATACATTATGCTCTCCAAAACGTGTAATTTTAATTCTTAAAAACTGTTTAGTTTTATTTTTGCTCTTTAAATTTTAGAAAAAAAAAACTTTAAGCATGCTGTAAATTTTGAACCAAACCCTTGTCAAAACTTAAAATAAGGAGTGTACTGTTTCCTGTCCCACAAGAAAATATTGTTTCCCATTTTGGTTTCATGCGATTTTTTCCATAAAAAGTAGCTAATGTTTTTAATTTAAGATTTTAAGATTTTTTATTAAGCAATTGAAATTCAATTTCATAATATTTACAGAAATATTATTATTAATTATCTAAATGTATAATTTTAGAGAAAATATATATTGAATGATCTCATCTCTCCAGATGAGGACACGTTTGGTCCAAAGTCGTATTTTCTGTGTAAAGTGCAGTAAAAATCTAACAAGCCCATAAGTCAGCTGCTTTCAGCACGAGCCACTTACTTTGGACGGAAGGAGAAATGCAAAGAATTGATCACCATTCAAATACGTCATAAAGCTTGGTTTCGAATATTTGTTTTTACTCTCCCAAGTCAATGGACAATACCCGATATTCATCACTGATACTTCCAACCCACATTGAAAGTCATCCATATCCATCATAAATATAATCATATCCAATTGCCAATTCTATATCAGTTATCTATTTTCAATATCTTGAGATTTGATAGTGATTCCAAGTACCTGCTGTTGTCTATAGACATTCTTAATCAACACTGATAAACATCAGGATTGCGGGACTATCGTTCGTTGATCCTAGTTATATCATAAACTGAAATTTATATTTGATCTAAAATGACCATATAACTTGACAATATCAACTTACAATAAACACGGACATTATAAATTTCCATACATATATCTTATGTAAATATTCATGCACACACACAAATACACACACACACACACACACACACATAAATATATATATATATATATATATATATACATATATATATATATATATATATATATATATATATATATATATATATATATATATATATATATATATATATATATATATATATATATATGAGTGTTCGTGTCTGTGTGCTTGTAATTGAACTTGTTCTATAAGGTAACGATGTCGGTGAACAATATTCTGGTGTCATTGATAAATGCCATCAACCAATCATATTATTCATTCATTTGCTAGCTCAAATTTGTACATTTATCCAAAATCTAGTCAGCAGATAACTTTTTGTTGTTTTATTTTATCTCATTTTCTCGGTCTTTGTCTATTTATCTATTGACGTCAGTGATATAGTACAAAGACTTTTTCATAGTTCAATTTTCGTTTACCATTGCCTTTATCCCTTAGACTCGCCTGACCACAATCAGTTCATTCTTACTTATGTAGATAGCTACACCTCAGATAGAGGCAAGTGATGTCTACATGATTAATAAAACCCAAGCTATGCGATCACTATGAAGTTTCTAAACAATGGATATGCATAGTTCAATGAGGGGTTGGAGGGGGATTGGGCAACTGGTTTCAGTGCATTGAATTATAATCCTTTTTTTTAATTCCTCTGATGCAAGTTCTTATAGAAATGTCTGTTTATAATCATATATTTTATATCCTCGTTTGTCAGTGCACAAACTGAAATACAGTGGTTTCACTAAACCAGGCAAAATCCTCTACTTCCCGCTAATACTACACCTGTCGATTTATGACACACGTTTACATGGGTACCTCTTGTGATTTCACAGGCACTGCTATATACTCTGTAGATTGCTTTACCCAATGTTCTCAATACATGGTCTAAAGGCAATTTCTCCTGCCTCAGTCAAGTCATTTGGATGGCTTCATTCAAATTAAATGAGTGTTTGAATCCTTTTGTTTCCTACGAAATATGCCCATTCACAATACTATGCGTCATATATATATATATATATATATATATATATATATATATATATATATATATATATATATATATATATATATATATATATATATATATATATATTGTGCATCTCGTCAAAGTATGTGGATTGCACCATTTTACATGTTATGCGGTCAATCATCATGCCATTTGACAAGAGATGGCTTGACACAGTAAGTTAGCGTGGTTCTATCCCAAGCTGCTGTAATTCAAATTTGCTGTATCTACCCACCCATGTGTACCATGTTTGTTGCTCAAAACATCATTTAGGTCATTCTGGGTGGAAACTTAGTACCGAAGCATTAATTTTCCTTTTAAAAAAGCCTTCGCTAAACGGTCTTTGAGGTCAGTATGATTTTCAGCTCCTTTTTAAAAACACACATGTCAATAAGGTACACAAAAATGCTTATCCCATCATTTTTTTGTCCTACTGTGAGTGCACTTTGACAGTACCGTTGTTTGCCAGATGAGTTACCACTGACTTTTCTGGCCATAGCTTCTTGGCTGCACCTTAAACCTTCACAATGGCACTGTGCATACTGGCAATATTTCAATTCATGTTCAACTCTCCAACACTGGTGGTGATAATATTTTAGGTTCGCATCTGTGCGAGTTTCTCCAGTGTAGTTCGATCACCAAGGTCGCTGCACTTAGGCGGATATGCATGATCAGAATGCTTATAAATCTGAAAGTTGCGTAGCAGGTATATACCCTTTAGGCTATGTTTGCCATTGAAGGGTTCATCCGGTATTCCCCTTGTCTGCTGTTTTCTGTCATCAGTGATGAGAACCATTATCAGCCCCAGTAGCCGATTGGTCAACTGCAGTTCTCATGCGTTGCTGTCAAGCTGTTGTTAGTGGACACTGAAACTTTCAAGGCATACGTTTCAGATCAGCGTCTTAGGTCCATGTGCTGCTAAGTGAATTGCGTCTCGGCGTAAAGTGCATCCACTGAAGTTGTGCGTATGTAACCAGGACTTCGACCATCGTTTATACATTGAAACCGTTTTCAGTAAACATTCCTTTGAGCGTGATGTTAATGATCAAATGTATTATGGGGCTTTCTCATTGTCCATTTTTGTACTGGTGTGCAATACTTGCATTGATATATTGTATTGACCTACCTCAGACTCAGACTCACACTGAGATCCTATTTATTTGACATGACCAAAATGATGTAGCACAAAGATAGGTGGTAATATACTGAAAATATCACACTTGTATAGATGACAAGGCATTGAATTGTTGCACATGGAATTCGAAACGTCAGAAAATGACCCCAGCCAAGAATGCACAGCTCCGCTACGGTTGGAGCTACCTAAGACGGATTGAACATTTGGAAATCCGAAAAAAACTTGCAATTAACCCACAAAACACTTAGTGAAATATTTTTGAACATACTAATATGGTATCTCTGAGTTTACATAAGGAAGGGACAGAAAAAAAAGAAACGAAAAAAAGAGGAAAACAGTATGATTAATTTCAAATAGAACAATTCAAATGAAATTTTAAAAAATGGATATAATTAATAATATGCATCGACACTTTCGGCATATGAAAATGAATGCAGGTTTTGGTTGATGAGTGTACAACTGTGGGGTAACGGGGGACGTCGTGCTTTCGGGTAGGAGAGACATGGGTGGCAGGTATGACTGGGGAAATATTTTGGAAATATTCAGGAAGTTACTGTTTACAACAATGGAAAAAAATCCAAGGCTTTTTAGTGCAATAAATATTTCAGCATAAGGGTGTTTCATTTTTTAAAATACAAATTTTCTGCACATGTTGGCCCAAATTGAGCTAGGACTATGAACTTGCGCATATTGTTCTTCACACTAGCCGACCTTTCACATTTTTGGACACGTTTTACTTGTATTTAATCAACACTACAATGTATATGCCTACAGCTTTGTTAATTCCACACTGGAGCCAATGAAGCCAAAAGTGGGCATTAGAATAGCTATATTTGGGTGGTATGCTGGAATTCCAATGATAGAAAAATCTATATTTGATGAAACTACGCATGTTGGTAGATCATACCAGTAGAAAAAATAGACATATTCAGTGACCTTGAGATGACTTGGAAGTGACCTTGACAGTCAAGGTTGTAAATGTGTCACCACAAGAAAGCGCAAAAAAAGGAAAGAGAACAAGTTGTGTAAAATTTTGTGCAAAGCATTTCAAAGAAATATTTCGAAATTAGCCCAAAAAATGAAACAAAAATGTACAAGGGGTACTTTGCAATAGTTTATTCCATTTTTACACAGCAGGCATGCAGTGCATTAAATAAGTAAAACACAAAGAGTACGCTCATTGAGTATATAATTTGAAAAAAAAATCCGAAAAATCAGAAAGTTTCCCAATATATTTGGATCTGACAAACTGTATGTCAAAGATTCATCCCACTTCCTAGGAGACTGGCTCCACGATCAAGTCACATGGTCATAAACACAATGTCTTTATTACTGGTGAGATTACTCCCCATGCAAAGTAATAACTTGATATATGCACAAAATATGTTCGTTTTTAAGGCATAGAACCATTAAAAATGGCGTTTCTATTTTGTACTGAAACTGGTTGTTTGTATTTTAAGGACGCAGTTAATGCGAGAAATGTAAATAAAATGTGATAACAACTGGTGATGCATTTTATAGCAGTACAACAATAGTTTAGGAAATGCGTCGATGTATGTATAAACATAATATTTTTAATTGACTAAGTAAGAAGGGAGGAGTTTATTTTAGCAGGTGATCGAGTTAGGGAAGCAGGACGCCTCTTTGAAATCTTGACTCAGAGAGGAAGAGACACATATGTACGACCAAAAGGTGACAATACATCGGACAGAACAAATGTTGCGACAGAATTCAGCCTGCTGGGGGTTCATGATTTGGTACATGGTATTTGTGCTCACTTCATTTTTCTAATATTTTCAAATATAGTTGCGTACCTTTAGCATTAATTTGAACTTAATGAAAGATTTCCTAGCATATTTGCATATATGTTTTCAGCAGCCTGTGCTAGTATGTTTTCTCAAACTAAATATATTTAGTTCCGTGAAATGTTATAACTGACAAAGAAACGTAGTGTTTCACATATGATTTGGACACGGACGTAGCCGGATGAAAATATGAAATCGTACGTATTCAACATACACAGGGTATGACTTGCTTTAATCCACAAGGCATAAGATTTAATAAATTCCGGTATTTTTTAAATACCTCTCTGGCAGTGTACTTTTTGATAAATTGTACTATACATTTAGCTTTACATATGACGTCACGCCATTGCACTTTATGTTTTATATTTTTCCACAGAATACGCACGATCAAACAATAAGCACAACCTTCCGATTGGACCTGGTAAGACAAAATTAATTATTTGAGTGCAGAATGTAAAATGAAGGATACTCTTTTCTTTTTGTCAGTTGATAAATGGTACTCATGGTTCAAGTATTAAGTCATCCGATTTGTCAGCTGAAACAAATATGTATTCATCGTTGTCATCTATTCAAGGGTTGTATTTTCAAATTTTCGGAAACTGTTGACTTAATGCTCGAACACATGGTAATTTTGCTTCTGGTTGAAAAACCTTGAAGTGTTTCTTAACTCCTCGGCACATCGAGATCAAATAGTGGTGCATTTATTCTTTATTTTGACTGGCTATTCGCGGACATCTACAAAGTGAGCCTTACTTGTATTCATATCATGTCCGAATATACCTTGGCTTTTCGATTTTCCAACATTGGGCTACTATAAATAACTTATTTCACAACACAAGCCTTAGACAAATTATATTTTAACATTGAAGGAAATACCCTAGAATTGGTACCAAAATTTATTTATTTATTTATTTATTTATTTATTTATTTATTTTTTTTTTTTTTTTTTTTTTTTTTTGATGAACATTTTTATTTTCAAGAAGGAGTAAATACACTTCCAGAAGCCGCAGGGAGGGCTCTGGGAAGTCTAATATCCAATACCGAAAAATGTGGGTTTTTTAAACCTACACTAAACTTTATGACTCTTGTGTAGTTCCTATTACTGGTAATGGCTGGTATGCAGAAATATGTAGGCTATTTAAATTAATTGATTGTGAGGATATTTTTGAAAATAAAATGATTTGTGACGTGGATTACTTTAGAAATTTATTTGATTTAAAGGATCTTGATGAATGAAAAATAAGTTTAAACTCTAAACCGAAATTACGATCCTATATCTTATTTAAATCAGTTTTTGAAACTGCAAGGTATGTTACCTCATGGTTATCCAGGGCGTGAACGCTGTTTATCAGCACAATTACGAACGGGGATTTTACCCTTGCGTATTAAAGCAGGTCGGTTTAGAGGACTAGCTGACGCCAGATATTACGAATTGCTTCTCCCGAGCTGGTAGAAAATCGAATTTAATTCATGTGTATTTTTTCCCTATACACGGATCTAAGAAATACTCTATTTTAGAAAATTGCAGCTAATTTTTCTGATTTCCTGACTCTTCCAGATCAGGATAAGTTTACTTATTTAATGAAGTGTCATTATGTCAAAGATATCGCAGCTTCTTCCATTACAAATGCATGGTTCAGAAGGAGGCGCACTCTTTATAATTAATTCATTAATTACCTCCTGGCATATTTTTGCAAGTTACTAGAAATTTTGCAATACTATTCCAATTTCAGAAATTATTTTGATAAATTGAAATAAGATCTCAATTAGGCACTACATTATGTAGTATATGTTTTTAGTTGTGTACTGCTGGGTGCAACCCGGCCCTGAAGATAATAACACAATTATCTGCATTTTATGTACATGAGAGAATAACATATTATGAGGCATATCTTTGGTTATGTCTGTGTGCCAATATATACATACTATTTAATAGGAATTCTTTATGTTTTCATTTTTTTTTCTTTACAGGCAAATTTGTCCGACATTACATTTAAAAAGTATCGTACCTGGAAACTCCAAATTTGGCATCATATTTTTTCCATACATGATGTCTTGAGTTTTTGTAAAGAGGTTGAACGGTTATGAAAATTATGCAAATTATGGCCATTAAAAATTTTAAACCCTGAATGTATCCAAAACTATTATAGATACAGGTAACCAATCCAACTTCAATTAATTCGTTTGTAACACTGCACATTTTTTGTAAATTACATGTTACCTCTAAAGGTTAAAGATCAAGGACATTTGGACCTTTAAAATTTTCATCAAGCCATAACTCAGTCAATGTTCATCCAATTTGAATCGTGTTGGGCGCAGATTGTAGCTACTGTTACACTGCACATTTTTGTTATGTACATGAGACCTCTAAAAATCAAAAGTCAATGTCACTTGGACCTTTGAAATTTTCATCTGGTCAGAAATTGGCCATTTTTTAACCCATTTTAATCATGTTGGGCTCAAAATTGGAGCAATTGTAACACAACACATTTTTGTAATATACATGTGATTTCTAGGGTCAATGGTCAATGTCAATTGGACCTTTGAAATTTTTATCCAGCCAGAAATTGGTCAATTTTTATCCAATTTTGATCATGTTCAGCTCCTATTCTAGATATTGTAACATTGCACACTTTTATATTGTACATGTGACCTCAAAGGTCCAAGGTCAAGTTCATATGTCCTTTTGAAATTTTCAGCTAGCCATAACTCGATCAATCTTTATCAAATTTTGATCATGTTGGGCTCAAAATGATAGCAATTGTAACAGTACACATTTTTGTAATTTACATTCGACCTCTAAAGGTCGAAGGTCAATGTCAGTGGGACTTTTGAAATTTTCATCTAACCAGAAATTATCTTTTAACGAATTTTGATCATGATGAGCTCAAATTGTAGCTATTATAACATTGCACTATTTTGTAATTTACATGTGACCTATAAGGTCAAAGGTCAATGTCAATTGGACCTTTGAAATTTTCATCTAGCAATAACTAGGTCAATTTTCGTTCAATTCTGATCATGCTGGGCTCAAATTGTAGCAATTGTAACACTACACATTTTTTCTAATTTACATTTGCCCTCTAAAGGTCAAAGGTCAATGTCATTTGAACTTTAAATTTTTCATCAAGCCATAAGCTTAACGGAATTTGAAGTACCAAAGGACAGCGGAAGTAGCCCTTAACATTTACAGCTTTTGAAGGCACACAGAAAGATTTGCTTTGAAGCTTATTGCTAGGTTCTTATCAATATGTATTTCCGTGAGCTCGTGTTCCTCGTGTATGATCCTTACACATCATTTTGGAAAGGTATTGTAAATGCACACGTATTAAGTTGACGAGAACCATTGAATCGCGTAATGTTGGTAACATGTCATAAGCTTCAGTACAGTTTAAATATTTTTGAACGTATGTGCTTTTGTGAGAAGACGTACACACACACACACACACACACACACACCACACACAAAGCTCATTACTGTGAGGTTTTGACATCAGATTAAATTGCAATCAATATATTTACTTTTTTTATTCAAATCAAGAGATGGAAAGATGAAAGAATGCAGTGGTCGATCTCAGACTACGGGAACATTAAATATATAAGGATGCCTCCTGATACCATTTGGAAACCTGACTTTGGTTGCTCATACGGGTAAACGCTGTTATTATTATCATTATTATTATTATTATTATTATTATTATTATTATTATTATTATTATTATTATTATTATTATTATTATTATTATTATTATTATTATTATTATTATTATCATTATCATTATTGTTGTTGTTGTTGTTGTTGTTATTATTATTATTATTATTATTATTATCATTATTATCATTATTATTATTATTATTATTATTATTATTATTATTATTATTATTATTAGCTTTTTGTTGTAAAACCGCGGTAACTCTCATATTTTGATTCTTGTTCAATTCAATTATGAAATAAACCGGTTGTGTACAACTTGGGTTTGAATGTTTGCCTTGCTGCCTCCGACACTTAACATGCTTCGTTTCGAAAAAACAAAAACAAAAGCAAAAACAAAAAACAACAACAACAAAGCAGCAAGGTTCTGGATACTTCAAAAAATGGCAAATGGTTGGTAACTTTGACTTGAATACGGGACACAGACGAACAGAGCTGGTCTTGCTCTGAACCAGGCGAATGCTATGTATTGCAGCTCCAGGATTGGGAACAACAAGGAGTTATAGATTGCAGAGCATTGGAACTTACTGATTGACTACCATGAGCAACCATTTCACCTCAGCATATCAACGGGATGTTGGGGTCTGTCAGGCGGGCCCTTTGAACGGTTTGCGTTTCGCGGTGCCCGACAATTGCGCCAATGATTGTTCTGGCGGCAGTCAGCTGAACTACTTCAAACTTATCGGCGTTACCGATCATGCAGCCATCCCACACAGGACTTTTATGTCATATATATATATATATATATATATATATATATATATATATATTCCCACTTTATAATTACCTTGTGCTCGTGCGTTTTACGCACATCCCGTGTCTAGGTCCGGCAAAAACTGTTCTATTAGACATGGGTCGGTACTACTTTACTGCATCACTCATATGTCTCATCTTCGATCAATACTCAGCAGACTGTTTTTTTTATCGTTTATTCATGACATCACAATCTGTTATTTATATCTCACTTTTCTCTTTAAGATTATTGTGAAAATGTTATTCGAATAATGCTGCCATAGGTTGCCTCCTTAGTAGATTTTTTCTGGTCTGATCTGTTTACCCTGACCACTGGAAAGATGCAATGTAAATCCTTTGCATAAGAAGGCCTCAAAACAAATAGTGAAGGATTTTCAATCTATTCCATTACCAGATATTGCTGGGAAGTTGTTCGAAAAATGTATATTTAAGTCGTTACTTAATCACTGTGTAGATAATAAATAAATATACTGACTAGATTTCAGTCGGCCTACCAACTAGGGGCTCGGCTGTTTCAAGATTATTAGAAACTTACGACATTATTTTAGAAGGCATGGATGAGGGTAAAGACATAAACATTGTTTTCCTTGATGCCTCAAAAGCTTTTGCTACAGAGTGGCATAAAAGCGTTTTGCGCAAACTCCACGCTGTTGGTGTGAGAGGTACCATACTGAAGTGGTTCGACAGTTGTTTGTCTAAGAGACGACAGAGGGCTATCATAAGCAGCCAGTCATCAACTTGGAGATATGTAAACGCTGGTGTCTCACAAGACTTAATCTTGGGCTTTTTGTTGTTTTTGATACATATTAATGATTTAGCATACATTGTAGAATCCAATATTCGTTTTTTTTGTTGACTACACATCCATATTTTTCATCTTAGAGTGAGATTTCTCAGAAATAAGCCAACTAACCCTCATTGGGGATTTGTCAGCAATACCTATGTGGACAAAGCAATGGTTCGTTGACTTAAAGAGTCAAAAACCGTTTCAATGGTATGTTATCACTCTCATGTTACCAGATCTGACCTACTTTATCTTAATGGTCACCAAATTTCAGAAGTCATACAAAAATGATAATTGTATACACTGTTATGCTCACACATCGTACCATCTTTCTTTCGAATCCCCTACATTGTTGTCCTGTAAGTCCTCCTCTGGTGAATTGGTGTTTTAAATCTCTACGTTGTCTAGTTTTGTATGTACAGGAGGCCTTCATATAGGCTAGTGAGCCTGCCAATTGGTTTTTTGTTTTTGTTTTTGTTTTTTTTTTTTTTTGTTTTTTTTTTGTTTTGTTTTTTTTTTTTTTTTGCAATAAAATATGTTTAAACCAAATTTCAGAAGTCAAAAATCACAAAAATGGGTACTACCTCATCCAAGGGCGGGTCATGGAGTAACCACGTGGACAATCTTTTCACTAGAACCATGAAAAGGGTAGACTGTCTCAGGGGCATGAAATATGTACTTGATTGGAAACGATTGGGAAAAATTGTATTTTACTTTTATTAGACCCGCCATTGAGTACGGCAACATCTTGTGGGACAACTGCACAATAGCCTGCTGGGATAAGCTAGAATGTGTGCAGCACGCGGCAGCCCGCATTGTTGTTGGTGCGCCCCAAAATCTTAGCATCCAATCACTTTACAATGAAATTGATTGGCGACTTTTGCGCTTTACACGTGAGCGCCACAGACCTATTCACATGTACACAATTCTGAATGATTTTACGCCAAATTATATTCTATTGAGAGTCATCACAGTTCCGGAACAAATTTATGCTTCATGACATTCAAATGATATGCTGCATATTTTCATCTCGTCTCAATTACGGCGACATTCATTTCACCCAAGTGCTATTCGCATTTGGAATAGTTTAGATCCTGCAGTGCAAAATTTCATTCATTGTCCTGTTTTAAAAAATAAGCTACAGAGAGTAGATTTATTTGCCCCAGCTTACTGCTATGGCAGAAAAAGAAAAGTCCAGATTCATAATTCCAGACTAAGAATGAAATGCAGTTTGTTGAATTCTGATATGTATAAATGTAATTTAGTAGCAAGTGATTTGTGCTGTTGCATAGAATCTCTAGAAACTGTCTCTCTTTATTTTATGCATTGTAAATTGTATTCTACATGGAGGACAGAGTTGTTTGAGTCAGTAAGTACGTTTGCACACAGAGAATTTATAGTACAACTTTTACTATATATGGGAACGACAGTAATAATTTCTGCTGGAACAAATCCTTGTTTACTTATGTCGAAAGGTTTGTTCTGAGTTCCAAATGTTTCTAAATTTCTTTATTCTTAAAGGCTATTTTCAGCATTGCGTTTCCTTTACATCTAATTTTACTTTGACGTTCCTGTATTGTACATTTTTTTCATGGAACAAAAATGTGTTATTTTGTCGAATATATGAATGCAAGAGTTGTTTATTGCAGTTGGTGTTCCGACAGCTTGTCATTTGAAGTAGTCGTAATCACATGGTCCTAGTACCGCTGTATTTTCAAGATTTGCTTTCCCTGTGTTGTAAAGCATTTCTGTGACCATCGACGGTAAATCTATGTACGGGAGCAGAATTACTATAAGCATCGGCTTGCTTTCTTGTCCCATTCATTGTTTACGATGTGTAAAATATGTTTGAAAAAATATATATATATATATGCGCGCTACTGTGTGTGATGCGCGCTTGACCAAGTTGAGTTGTGAAGGTACTTCTTTTCTAGTATTTTGGCGACTTTCCACAACAAATTACGGAGTACATGGGAATAAAAATATAACAGAGCTTCTGTGTTGAACGATAAAGTTTATCAAACATTCTGAAAAAGCATGTTTTGCCGAAGTAATCACCTTTGGCGATTAGGAGATTCGGCAAAATGTCTAATAAACTTAATCGTCCTACACAGAAGCTACGTTCTATTATAAAATATATATATATATATATATATATATATATATATATATATATATATATATATATATATATATATATATATATATATATATATATATATATATATATATATATATATACATATATATATGATGAACGAAAGGGGCAGGGGGCAACTTAGGGGGGATGGTTGGGGACCATGGAGAAAATGTTCATGCTATCATAGCTCACGGTGAAACACGGTATAAAGGTATATTTCACAATTCACAGAACAAAATCTTGATTTCAAAGTTCATGATTTTTTTTGAAATATCAATTCACACTTAATGATTTGTTGAGAAACTGAATCACGTTTAACGAGGGATGGGCACCTTATTGTTCACGAAAAACATTCTTCAGTTTCACAGTTCATGCAAAATTTAAAAGCCCAAGTCACAGTTCGTAAAAAGGGTCTTCCGTCTAATGAAGGTCACTAAATTTATTATACCGTGTGGCGGATAAGATTTAAATCTTTTTATGATGCTGGTTTCCCATTTTTAACAAGTTTACTTTTTTAAGCATTTGCGGTTTGTAGAACTTTTTATGTTTTCCAGGCAACTCAGAAATTCTCCATGATTTTTTCCAAGTGATAAAATTAAATGCACATGTTAAAAACAATTCATCAACTATTCGATGAGGTTATATATATATATAGACGGCTTTTGTAACATAAATTAGTTTGTCAAAGAAGGATATGCCAACTTTAGATAAGATTTTATATCTCTGGAAATTAGGTTTGTGACATATTTTCCGGTGCTTTTAATTTTCTTTTTGCACAGTCGCACACTAAGCAAGTTTAAATGTAGAATCTCTTATTAATTTTTAAAAATAATGATCATCATATTCAGATAAGTGAATGAATGTAAAGTAAAAAAGACAAAACAAAAGACAAATACCTCCTTGCAACTGTGTCAGTCGTTATGGATTGTGTGAAGAAATTTTCAGCATTTGCATGAAGCGGTTGTATATTTAGCACCTTGCTACTGGAGAGGTACTTTATAAGTTCAACTAAAGTTGTCATGTTTTTTCTGTGTCCTTTGGACGCCCTAACCAAACACCATCATGCACATCCAAAGGGTTGGTCCTGCCTCACCATGCATGTGAACGTTTTAAACTTGTAGGTGTCGGACAGCCAAAGAAGAACTGGTGAGAGGGAACTCCATGCTGAAAGTCTGGTATACTGGTGAAGTCAATTGGCAGCCGACGGTACAACTGAAAACTTCGTGCACTATGGATATGGAGTTTTTTCCCTTCGATAGCCAATATTGTGGCATCAAATTCTATATAGAAAACTACGATAGGAATGAGGTAATAAAGCTTATCCATGCAAAACAAAAACGAACAAAAAAAATCAAGCGAAAAAGAAACCAAAAAAAACAAACAAAAATTAAAAACCAAACACAAAAACAAACAAACAAACAAAAAACAAACAAACAAGCAAACGAAAACCAAGAAAAAAAATGTTAAGTGCATTTGTGTCAAACGTCATTCATCCTTTCATTTCTCCAAACTTCAGACAGTTTGAATTTGGTTTAAGCATATTTTGTTAGCCAACAAAAAGAAAAAAAAACCCTCATGGAAGCTGCCATGTGATGCACTGTTGAAAAGCTTTACCGCGTCCTTTCCATAATCCGCCGAAGAGCTTGACAGGTTTTTTTGTGTGTGTGTTTTTTTTTTTTTGTTTTTTGTTTTTGTTTTTTTTTTTTTTCATTTGTTCATTTGTTTGTTTGTTTTGTTTTTTTGTTTTGTTTTGTTTTGTTTTTCTTGTTTTGTTTCTGTTTTTTTTTTGTTTTTGTTTTTTTTTGTTTTTTGTTTTTTGTTTTTTTTGTTTTTGTTTTTTTGTTTTTTGTTTTTTTTTTTTTTGTGGAAACGTTAAACGCTGAGCTCGCGGATCAAAGCCTGCAGTCTACAATTGCTGTGTAAGATTCTTATGTGTGACGTAAAGTGTTTAAAGGACTATAGACAAAATATTTCCCTTTCTTAGATTGGTCAATTAATACCATATAATAAAAAATCTGATTGCCTAAGTTTTTTATATTCCAATTACCAGTTTTTAGGAATGCAACATGTTGTTGTCTAACAGCCTTTTTGCTCGAAAATGGCTATACAGCAGATTCTTTTTGACACTGTGTCATTTAATATGTTAAATGTATCCAATTTATTTCCTGTAAGAAAGTCATGAAAAATACATTTGACAAGAATTCCATGTCATCCAAAGCCACATTTTATCACAACTCGCAACATTTAATTCAAACGGCGGTCATTGAAAACAATTGGACATAGGTCCCTGTCCGGTCAGAATACGACTGATTCAAAAGCTTTCCTTGGCGCGGGCTGGACACAAGCTGTGCCGAGGAAAGCTGTTGCCCTAGGTCATGCCATCATGATAGGTTTAGTGTGCAAGTTTCAACCAAACGTTTTGTATTTCTGGTAACGTGGCGCGTAAGTTAAACGTTGGAGCATACGACAATTTACATCCGGGCGCCTTTGGAATTGGTTAAGTTTAGAAAACTACGCATGCCTACATTTCAGTACCTTGTGGTAAGTAGTCCATTGAATTCAATGTTGTTTTTATAGATTTCATTAACCACACCAGACCAAGTCAGATTGGATGACTACAGACAGAATGAAGAATGGTATCTTTGGACTGCGTCGGCAAACTTATCAATGGAGGCTTCACCCGCTGTATCAGTCAGTTTAGGATTGCAACGGCGTGAAGGTTTTTTCAAGCTTGTGTTTATGACCCCAGCAACAATTGTTGCTTTATTGGTGCCATTTATATTTGTTTTGCCTCCCGGTTCGACTGCCAAAATAACGATGGGTAAGTTTCTGATACCCATTTTTTTTATTCTTCGCATGACGTTAACATGTTGCATTAAGATCAAAGTGAGAGATTCAGAGCAACACATAAGATAATAGTATTCACATATCACCAGACGATTAGCATCATTCGAAATTAAAATTATTTATCAGGAAAATGTTATTTTGGCCGGATAAAATTGCAATACAATACTCGAAAAAGGATGAACAGAACGCAGATAGTTCAATTGGCACAGCAACTGCGAAAATATTCAATAAACAAGTGCTGCCCTCTGGGGGTTCTAAAGAGTCTTTTGAATTTTGGCTGAAATGTGCTCAATATTTCAATTATTTGCAATGATTACAAGATTGGTATTTTATATCCCATGCAATTTTTCTTCATATTCTGCTTTCAGGTTTTGGTATCGTGCTGACCATAATTCTGTTATTGGGTATGACCGTTCCATTCCTGCCCTCATCTTTTCTTTCACCTCCCCCTTTAGGTGCGTTAAGAACTTTCTAAACATATTTATATATGCCTATGACACATGACAAAAGGAACAACGCTTTTTTAATGACAACTAGAAAGAGTTATATGGATCACTCTTCTTTATTCCCTTTAGCCTTGATAGGAATGTGCCTTCGGTAGGTTCCTTCCGTCGTCCACATCGCACGTTGTATTCCTCTCAAAGGATGTTGGAATGTAGTCTGGCTCGATTGCGATCCAATTCAGCGAAGGGTAACAGTATATGTTTGTATGGTTAATGAAAGGATATTTGTGGAAATGCATGTGTATGTAATTTTCTTCAACATCGTTCGCCAGATCCTCTTCGATATTTTTTTTTAATTATTCTGTGTAACGCTTGTGTTCGATAAGGTACACACAGGTGATTTTGTGTGTTTAAAGCTTTCTTTTTTGTTCATTTTTGAGGGAAAGTGAAAAAAAAGTCTGGTAAAACCATTTAGTGAACTGCTTGAAAATCTGATTCACACAGGAACATTTGTGGGGGCTCTTAGGTATGGACAATAAATGAAAAGAACCCAGAACACAGACCATTTTTATTCGATATACAGAAGAGGTACAGTTCCTCAATTAATATGTGCAGCACAATTACCGGCGGCTGAATTCAAGCAACTGTTAATACATTATTACATAAATGTCAGGAGACCCAAGCTAACGTTTATGTATTCGCTATCGCTGAGGCCACGAAAAACGGGATTGTTTAGAGACAAATATGACGAACACAGTGTTTTGGTGTTTACATGTACTAGCTTCGGTTAAATCGCGGCTATTAACATTATTGTGGTGAAATGTTTACACAATCAACAGTATATCTGAAGATACAATGTTACTAATATATATATATATAAACGGTGGAAGACACATACTTTAGTATATTTACTAGTATTTAAAAAATCTTCTTTGGGGTTGTTTGGGAGACCATTATATGAATGAGTGTGAACTGTGTCTGCGATCAGTGTCAGGGGCTTTTAAAGTATTTTTTTAACAAAATATCTGATACAGTATTTGGATCCAGTTATTGTTGGCATCGGAAAGCCGACATTGTTTATGGCATCAGTGGAATACGAATATGAGTGTGATGCAACTGCAAACATATTTCAAAACTATAGAGGTAACTGTTTTTGAGCATATCTGAATAAGGAGTTAAGAGCTTTTAAACGTAGTTTGACCTGTGCTTGAAGAATATTTAGTTTTCTGAAAAATGGGTCCATATTGGCATTATATTTATAGTGACATGTGAAACGAATAATTTTTTTTGAGGCGTGAAAACACTTTTGGGGGGAATTGCCCGGAACAAGAATAGCACAAGTGATGTGTGGTAGAAAGAGAGAACTATAAATGACCAGCATTGTGTCACTTGGGATATATCTGCGGAGGACTTTGAAGGTTTCGATTACTCTGGAAAGCTTATTGATTATTTTACTCAAATGGGGATTCCAGTTTAAGTGTCCTTAGATCCTAGAAAATCAAGTTCGTCTGTATTTGAACAAGAGCTGTTGTCCAGTTTTAAATTTAATTCAGAGCTTTATGTGCGTGGCGGAAAAGGGAAAAACTTATATCTAAATCTGACATGGACATATACAAGACCAAACAAGAAAGGAAGATTTGCTTCAAAGAAAATCTGTCTGTGTGCCTTCAAAAGTTGTATATATTAAATGCTACAACCTTTATCCTTTGGTACTTCACCTTACATTAAGCTTATGGCTGGATACATATTTTAAAGTCCAAAAAACCTTGACCTTTGACCTTTACAGGTCACATGTAAATTGCACAGTATTACGATATCCACAACTTAAGCCCAACATGAGCCAAATCGGATGAAAATTGACCAAGTTATGGCAAGATGAAACTGTCAAAGGGCCAAATGACCTTGGCCGTTACCCTTTTGAGGTTACATGTTCTTATAAAATGTGCAGTGTTGCAATACCTACAATTGAGTCCAACATGATTAGAGTTGGATGGAAATTGGCCAAGTTATAACTGGATGAAACTTTCAAAGCTCCAAATGACCTTGACCTTTGACCTTTAGAGGCCATATGTAACTTTGAAAATGTGCAGTGTTACAATAGCTATAATTTGAGCCCAACATGATCAAAATTGGATAAAAATTAACGAAGTAATATCTAGAAGAAAGCCAGCTTCGAAAGTGGCCTTTGACCTTGAAATGACCTTTGACCTTGAGTTGACCTCTACCTGAAGTGAACTTTGACCTCAAAAGTGACATTGTGGCCTCAAATTGACCTTTGACCTTGACATGACATTTGACCTTGACATGACCTTTGACCTTGACATGACTTTTACCTTGCTATGATCGAGCTTCTATACACTCGACCACATTTACTACATAATATAAAATATAAAAGATTTAAAATTTTAATTAGCCCTCATTTGCATAGTTTTGAAAAGCGTGACCTCTCATTATTAAAACGCGAGACTTCATCTATAGAAGTATATTTGTGCAAAGTTTGGAGCTTCTACCTATAATACTTTTTAAGTAAAATGTCGGACAAATCTGTAAAGAAAGAACGAAAGAAAGAAAGAAACAAACAAAGAAAGAAAAGAAAGAAACAAAGAAACAAAGAAAGAGAGAAAGAAAGAAAGAAAGAAAGAAAGGAAGAGGAAAGGAAGATTTGCTTCCGCGCAAATCTGTCTGTGTGCCTTCAAAAGTTGTAAATATTAAATGGTACAACTTTTGTCCTTTTGTACTTCACATTCCATTAAGCTTATGGCAGGGTGAAAATTTCAAAATCCAAATGACCTTGACCTTTGACCTTTACAGGGCACTTGTAAATTGCAAACTGTACAGTGTTACAATACCCACAATTTAAGTCCAACATGATTATAATTGGATGGAAATTGACCAAGTTATGGCTGGGTGAAACCTTCAAATATCCAAATAACATTGACCTGTGACCTTTACGGGTCACATGTAAGTTTCAAAATGTGTAGTGTTACAAAAGCTACAATTTGAGCCCAAATGATCAACATTGGATACAAATTGACCACGTTATGGCTAGAAGAAAGCCACCATCCAAAGTGACCTTTTACCTTGAAATGACTTTGACCTTGAGATGACCTCTACCTGAAGTGCAGATTGACTTTTAAAATGACATTTTGACCTAAAATTGGCCTTTGACCTTGACATGACCTTGAAATTTATGACTTTTGCCTTGCTATGATCGAGTCCCTACACACTTGCAACCACATCTACTATGGTATATAAGATATTGAACATTTAAAACTTTAATTAGACCTCATTTGCATAATTTTGAAAAGCATGACCTCTCTTTATAAAAAGGCGAGATTCATCAAAAGAATTATAATTGTGCCTAGTTTGGAGTTCCTACGTAGAATACTTTTCAAATGAAATGTCGGACAAAGTTGCCTGAAAGAAAGAAAGAAAGAAAGAAAGAAAGAAAGAAAGAAAGAAAGAAAGAAAGAAAGAAAGAAAGAAAGAAAGAATTCCTACAAAAACTTTATGTGTGTGTTGGCACGCAATCATGAAAAAGAATTCCTAGAAAAACAATACGTCTGTGTTGGCACACAGACATAAATACTTGTTCTGTGCAAACGTAGGACACTAGATCACCTATCAGAGTGACAGTGAAATATCCATGGAGTACAGCTTCCCTGTGTCTTTATTTTGTGTCATAAAGCCTCGCAGACACCCGTAGCAAGACTGGCGTGCATCTTATTATTTGATACCAGGCCGCTAGTCTAGATCTAGTATGTAGGTCACAGTGACATCCACTTACTATACACAATTGGCCTTGACAGTTTTGCACTTTCACCGCTTGTGAAATCTCAGAGATGTATCACATTTTACATACACTAGTCTTTTGAAACCTGGTCACTAGGTATGGTATCTGGGTCAGTGATATCCATGTACTATGAGCTTGGTTTTGTTTTACTCTAATAATACCAGCTCATTTCAAGCTGTAGCTTAGTTCAGCTGAGACTGAAACTTATTCTTAAATGAAAAATTTCTTTTCAGCTGAGTACGGGCCTCGCATCAACATTAGCCTTGAAAGAATTGATATCACGACTGTGACTATACGAATACGTTCAGCGGCAGAATGACTTCGTAAATTCTTATCATTGACTTACAACATCAACCGACAATTTTAAAGTCAAATGTCCTTTTTGCATGCATCGTGATTCAAATGTCAGACTTTCAGAATCAGCAAGTAGCCAGGAAAGTAAAACGCTTGCCCCGCCCTAAAATGAACAGTTCTTATCGTCGCCTGTGCAAGTTTAAATCATACAAACTGAAAACATGAAGTAAGATATATTAATTTTTTTTTTAAATTTTGACAAGTCATTTATGTTTTTCTTACATTAATTTATATCATTTTATCTTCACCATATCAACGTACCCCATTGAAAATTAAATGTAATGGAACGACACAGACAGATGAATGAATGAATGAATGAATGAATAAATGAATGACCTTTATTGCAACTGCACCATTTCATACATATCCATGGTATTTTGTTGATGGGTCTAAAAAATGCAACAGACAATTGCATGTTGTTTCTTTTTTTCTGGTGTATGTTTAAAACAAAAGTGTCCAATAATAGTTTTTTTCAATCGTTATTTATGTCGTTTTGCAGTCCTATACTATATTTCCTTACTTGCCGAGGTATCAGTGTCTCTGGCCGTGTCTGCCATATTTTCAACACTTGCCACACGGGCTGCAACGCCGAGAAATCCACCAGCGTTTCTAAAAAAGGTATCGTGCCTTTATGATTTTGTATTTTCCGGACAATACTTATTCCCAACTGGCTGTCATTATTCTGCAGTGAACAAATAGGTTGAAAATAGGGGTGCGAGAGTATGTAATGCGATTTCACATATGCTGGTTATTGATTTTTGCTGGTCAGCTGTAATTCAAGGATTGACAATATGATTAAGATCACGAACTCTATAAAGTACCAAACCGTAAGGTGGCGCTACTTATTTCTTTGCTACTGTACGCATGCCTTCATCGATGTGAGCAGGCAGACAAACACTTCACGGTGACCACATACACACCCAAAAGGCTTGTGACGGCAGCCACGTTTACAGCGTCTTTTATATCTGAGTTCAAAATCTCTGAAAATAAAATCATACTGACAATTGGTCAATCCTTCTTATTAAATAAATATTAGATATATTCGTTTGACCGCAAGAGATCGTACCACCGGTAGTCTCGTTCGTCATGCTTAATTTATATGTTTGTTGGACTTCATATTCATTCCGGGCCATGTTTTTATGTAAATATGCTGAAACATGGTTATTTAGCAAAAATGTCATCATAGTTTTACTCATCACATCAATATCTTAAATCTGAAAGAACATAATTTTTCAGCCCGTTTTAAACATAGGCCATTGAAATTACACATGTAAAACCTTGTATTCACTGCAGCTCAATGGCATATTTGAAGTTACGGCCCAAAACATACTGCACATCAGTATTATTATTTTGCATGTAAGAGGAGCAATTTCAGTTAAAATATCAGTTTCGTGTGAGTGTCTGGTGCCGGGCTGAATCTTCCCTTTCAATGTCGCTTCCTAGGATAGCATTATCTATAATAATGTCCTCTCATTTGAAGATGGCTTGCAAAA
Source organism: Hermodice carunculata (assembly GCA_964020975.1). Lineage (NCBI taxonomy): Eukaryota > Metazoa > Annelida > Polychaeta > Eunicida > Amphinomidae > Hermodice > Hermodice carunculata. Next base: position 71,768,588 of record OZ026616.1, read on the forward strand.
GCCTTTGAAAATGTATGTAATAAAATTAACTTGATAAGATATGTTGTTCATGATGTGTCTCCTGCCTATCCCTCCGAAGAAGGGCCAGCTAGGTGGCTGTTGAAAAAATCATGGAGATAAGGGTAGTTCAGAAAAAAAAATGGATGTGCAATTTTATTTTTGCTCCGCTTACTTGTCAGTCAGTTGAGTTTATAGGACGGTCAGTCGTCCAATGTCCGTCCCTTGGAGGTCCACAATTCACAATTTGGGCTTTTTGTACAAAACCGTCAGGCAGCTTCTCTTTAAAGTTGGTGATAACGGGCCTCTAGTAGGTCTCTGCTAAATCTGTCAGACAAATGGACACACACCATTGGTTTTTGTCTTTTATGATGTTTGTGTTCATTTGTTGGTAAAACCCTAAAAAATATCTGCGAAACCGGCGAGACAGTTCCTTCTAAATTGCATAGGGACACACCTATTTGGACCCTTACACCTTAACTTATTCAGCAGCCGCCCCAAATATTTTGCCACTTTCGACTTCTCCAAAATCATCGCCCATACTGTTCTTGGCGAAAAATGTAGTTCATGGGAAGATTAAACAATGTTATTCACTAGGTGATGATACACTGGAGCGCTCATTTTGAACGGATTTTTTAAAAAATGTGTGCTTTTTAGTTAATACATGCGTTCCTATTGATTATTATGTGAGTCAATTGGGATTGCAATCGAATTCACATTTTCAAGTTTTTCTCCAAATCCGTCGTACACCCCATTCAAAAGTCCCTGCCATGTTTGCAACACTACTACCCTCTGGTGGCAGAAACCAGAATGGGTGAAAAGCAAATCAAGTCCCCATTCACTTACATGTTAAATTTGCTTATTTATAGCTAGTATCTATCATTTAAAGACAGTTTTGAATACACCTATTACGTTATCCCGTTAGGACAACTGTAGGACTTCAACAGTGAGAGGAAAACATATCTTCAGCAGTCTGTTAATATGAAATAAGCTTTCATGTCAACATGTTTTGTATGTCATCTTATCATAAAATAAAATCTGTTAAATTCATATTTTAGAACCAGTCATTCACTTGAGTGTGTAATTTGCACTCTATATGTATAACCTGGGATATCAAAATTAGAAAAAATAGTAATGAAATAAAAAAACATGGTCCGTATTCACGTTTCATCGGATTTGTTCAGTCCTGATTGGAAAATTGGGTCTGCACTGATTAGTTTGCTCCATTATCAAGTCAACTGAGTTTTAGAATAAATATACCTGTGGCAGCTAATTAATGTATTTGTGTCTTTTTGTCCAGAACCACTCCCTAGTGGTCATTACCTTATTCCGCAGTCCGAACTCTTATTCTCCATAAGCTAACCTGTCACGATCTAACCTATATACATATGGAAGTACTATTGTCTACATTACACACGTTCCTCTGTAAAATTTTGACATAGGCAATATTAGCACAAATAAATTAAAGGGTCTGCAGCGGGTAAATACTCTGAACATGTTTCGGAGCATATTATCCGTACATGTCTCTCTGAGTAGCGGTTCTTGTCTAAGTTAAATATTCAGCAAAGACAACCCACATAAGAACGAATAAATATAAACGTGGCAAATGATGAATTAGCTAAATACGTGAAGTTTTGCTTATAAATGCAGAGCTTCATTATGAAAGAAAAATAATTGTCAAACAAACCATAATTACTAAATTTGTATAGTACAGGTTCAGATAAGAACAATTTGACTTACCCCTGAACCAATATGTACCCTTTCTAGCTGGACAGCTTATTATTGTTAAACCACACGCCAGTGTATAACTGAAGTGGAAACAAACTGGGACATTATATTCAGTCCCAGTGATTGTAAAATAAACAGTTGCAATTAGATCACCTGTACAAAACAAGGGAAATCCCAACAAGGACAGCAACAATGGACACCCTGCACCAGAAATGTAAAACAAACCCCATGATGACACCTACCCCTAACTTTGAAAGTCTGCAAACAATTAAGCTCTATTTCACTGCCAACGCTGAGTCAATGTCTCAACGTAATGTACGTGTCAGGTTTGTGACATTTGAGAAAACACTGTCAATTTTGATTAATCTTTAAATTTGCGTAAATATACATTTAGGCATATCAGAAAAGAATGAAAGTCATTAGCATTATGCCAAAATAATGTTATCAAAATAATTTTTCTTTACACGATTTTAAGTACAATTAGGCAAACATGTAACTGTCGTAGGCCGCTGCTTGCTACTGAAAGCGGGAGGGGGGGGGGGGCAACATGACAGAAAACATGTAAGCCTAAAATGTCTGAAAGTGAACATAAAAACAGAGTGATGCCAAAAGATAAAGATACGTAGCAAAACAGACGAATCTGAAAACTGTAAAATTATTGTAGCCAAACATTCTTATAATCTTTGGATATTAACAGCAAAATTTATAGGGCAAGTCAGAAAAGAATGAAAGTCATTGGTATTTAAGTCAAGAGAATGCAATGAAAATATAATATTTCTTGATCAGATATCAAGTACAATTAGGCAAGTTTGTAACTGTCGTAGGCCGCTACTTTCTACCGATAGCTCCTGGAGGTTTAACCTAACAGAAACCAAGCTAGCCTAAAATGTCTGAAATGTGAATATTAAAGCAGAATGATGTCAAAAGATAGAATTAAGCAGCAAAACAGGCAAGTCTGAAATCTCGAAAATTATTGAAGCCAAACTTTCTAACCATCTCCGGATATTTACAGTAAAATTTGTAGAAATGTTTGATCAAAAGTACATCTTTGAATCCTTTTGACTCAAGTTTATTATAAATAAATTTGTTTCTAGATGCAAAGTCATGAAATTTAGAACAAATACGACCAAATCCCAAATCTGTGACAAAAACGTATTATGTACAATAGTTTCCGAAATATTACTGTCTGGGAACGGATAATTAACTACTTTAAAGTTAAACTCATATATTTTGTGATAGACTTTAATACAAAACTTGTCATTAGTGACCAGAATATCCAAGTCCAGAAACACATCCCTGAAACTATATAAATTGTTTCCCTCCAAAGGGATATCTTTTGGGTAAATTTCTTTAGCAATTTCACTGAAACTTTGTACATTTACACAAGCAATGCCATTAATATATCTTGCGTCGTTTGATAATTTTGTAGCCATTTGAAAGTCCTTTTCCATCAACTTATCCACATACTTAAATTCAAGCCAGGTTAAATATAAGTCTGCCAATAAAGGGAAGCAGTTGCTACCCATTGGAATTCCTTTTTATTTGTTGAAAAACCAATGGTCCGCATTGAACAAAAGTATAATCCGAAAGAAATTTTATATCATCTATCAAAGCTTCAACAGTGTAAGATTTAACGTTACTTTTTGAATATTTATTGTGTGACCAATATGCTTTCTTTGTATATGAATTAATATTTGTGTATGGTTTACCATTATGTTTAAACATTTTACTTATTAATTCTGAAAGTGAACTTTTGACTTCATCTATAGGTAGATTATTGTACAGAGTAGAAAAATCAAAACATTTGGTATTTGTTGCTTTTACATCTTTGCTTTTAGATACAAACTCGGAAGAATTGCTAATACTCCAAAAAACAATTTATTTTACACTTTCCAGAAATTGCATTACAGTATTTATATATCCTTAAAAACCCACATCAATTAAACTGTTGCCGCTGGAAATTCCTATAATGTATAGCCAGTCAAGTTAGTTATTCTGGCGTTAAGTTCAACTGTACAGGGTATAAAAATTGCATTGAAATGTGTGTCAGCGGCAATTAGGAAATGTAAAACACTGAAAACTTTTTCTAGTCCTAGAGTTTTCCCAACAGAATAATACAATGGTTATATTAAAAAATGTTTTTAATAATTGATATGAGCTAGAAAAGTAACCAAATTTAACATGTGAGTAAATGGGGGCTTCAATTGGTGTCCACCACAGCCTCATTTTGGTTTCTATCACCAGAGGTCAGTAGTGTTCCAGACAGGGCAAGGACTTTTGAATGGGGTGTATTCACTTTAAAATTAGTAGGGGTGTACTTCGGGTGGGTTTCTACCAAAGTTGTTCAAACGGTCACACTCTGGGATTTAAGAATTTTTATGATTTTTTTTTTTTTTTTTTTTTGCAACATGTGAAAAGATCTTCTCACAAAAAACCATGGCTAATTGCTGCGGAATTACATAGAGACACGTCTTCAGACCCCTAAACCATTATTTGTTCAACAGGTGGCGCCACAGTGTTTTCTATTTTTGAACAAATTTTTATTGGTTTTCGCTATTTTCGACTTCTTATCAAAAGATGTAACTCAGATTGTTCTGAAAGTTGGTGGAAATGAAGCTTGTGTGAAGTTTAAATAAGGTTGTTCACTGGGTGGTGATTTTCTGGATCCCTGACTTTAAACTTTTTTTTTTTAAATTCCAGTACCTTTTGGTGGATGCATGCATTAATGTGGATTACCATGCAAGTCAACGGGGATTGCAGTGAAAAGTCACATTTTCGACTTCTCCAAACCCGTATAGCAGATTCATTTCAAATTTGGAGGGGATGTACCTTCGGGGTCACCAGCAAATTTATTCAAATGGTCATGCTTCCATGGTTTATATTTATTTTCATTTCGTTTCATTTATTTTATATGTTTATTGTTTTAATTAATTAATTAATTAATTAATTAATTAATTAATTGTTTTTGCAATTTCTTAAACATCATTTTCTCCAAAAACGCAGAGGCGACCGCTTCGAAATTACATAGAAACACTCATAGGGACTACAAACCCTAAATTTTTTCAGAAGGTATCGGTGCGATTTTTTGTATTACTTACGAATATATATGTGTTTTCGCTGTTTTCGATTATTTTCTTCTCGAAAGTCAGTCACATTGTTGTAAAGCTTGACGGATATGTAGCGTAAAGTGGGGTGGTGGTGAAAAGTTGTTTATTAAGCGGTGATACTCGTGTGGAAACAAATTTCAACCTTGTGTACCTGTCGGCTAATGCATGCGGCCCTATTGGTTACTGTGTACGTCAGCGGGGATTGCAATGAAAAACTAGGAAAGATGATTTGCTGCATAGCAAATCAGTGTGTGTGTCTTCAAAGCATATTGGTATGGCAATGTACAACTATTCCATAAAAGAGGAGTAGAAGTTGGAATGGCATCTCTGTCTATTATAGCTTTGAAGTTATTCAAGATTTAAAATTTTTAATGGTGCTTTTTTACATAATTTAAATTGCTACAACTTTTATTTTTAATTCATTAGGAGATTAGGTGCCAATGGTCAACAACCCCCTAGTAGAAGTTGGAATGACATCTCTATTATACTGTTGAAGATATTCAAGATTGAAAATTTCAAATTCAGAAAAAAAGAAAGAAAGAAAGAAAGAAAGAAAGAAAGAAGGGAGGGAGGGAGGGAGGAAGAAAGAGAGAGAGAAAGAAAGACAGACAGACAGAAAGAAAGAAAGAAAGAAAGAGAGAAAGAATTCCTAGAAAAACAGAAAAGTGTGTGCTGACACACACACTTTAATTTCAGAGTCTGTTCATATGACGTCAGCTTAGCGCAGAAATGTCGCAGTCCTCTTGTCTATTTGATACGATATGAAGCAGCCGCAAATAAGCGAATACAGGATGGACTAACTTTTTTGCAATATTAACCTTAAGAGGATAGATTTAGGGCACTGTTGACCTCCCTTTTGCAGCTGTCTCAAGTAACGGATGCGCGAGATTCCTTCATGTAAGTGTTGTGCTTGAAGGAGTCGAGTTTGGCGTGTTGGGTCCTCACGAAAAAACAATAATTTCCGATGCTTTGTGCTTAAGCTTGAAGTTCGTACTTGAAAACTCTTCCGATGTTCGGCGGTTTGTGGCCAGTCTGTCTTAATTGGTTGTCCTCTGCATACACAGGTCGTATAGTTGTTCATACTTATTTCCTACCTACGCGTGAGACCATGGCACTTGACAGAAATGTGTTGCACATGATGGCGCAATCCTTCATCAAGCGAGAGTCAGCGACGCCAAATGGAAAATACCCAGAGTCCATGTGTGTGTGTGAGTGTATGTGTATGTGAGTGCACATTCTTTGTGAGTAGAATTGCCTTGGCCATTTCACACGTTACACAACATTGTTACAAGTTTGGGATGTAGCCAGACGCCCAGACATGCCTAGAATTTGTAATTACATGCAACAGAATGAAGGTGAATGATCCCACTTCATACATGTACAACATTGTTACAAGTTTGGGATACAGCCAGACACACAATCAGACATTCCTAAAATTTGTAATTGCATGCAATAAAATGAAGGTAGGCAGTAACGTTTGTGTGTATGTATGCGTCTGTCTGTGTGCTTGCACACACACACGGGTATGTATGTATGTATATGTATGTATGTATGTATGTGTGCGTGGTTATGTCTGTATGAATATATATATATAACTATTTTCTTTTGAAGATAATCGTGGACAAGCTCGGAAAGATTGTTTGTGTATCACCCAGTACTTTACCGCAACAGATGCCCGTGGACGACGCAGAGATCGAGGGAGCCACTGTAGCATCTAAGGGCACTATGGGTACGCCATCAGACCAAGTTGCCCCTGCGGTGCACCAGTATTATCTCCTTGTCCTTGTAATAGACCGTTTGCTGTTCGTTATAAGTATGCTGACAATAATTGTGACCATCATAGCTTACGTTCTTGCTCTTAGCCCTTATTAAGAAGGTATAAAATAATTGGTTGTAAGAGTTCATAACGCCACTGATCCATTATACTATCATAATAAATGTGTACCACGCACTGGCCCATATTAGCTGCTGATATACGTAATCTTATTGGTTGTCATGTTTTATTTGACTCTTCCATTGCCAATTTTAACAAACGTTGATGTGTTTTCAATTTATATGACGGAACCAGATTCCTATTCTTTGAAAACTTATGTTTCAAGTGCCAGAACAGCCTTAAGTTGCAGTGGAGTTTGTTATGGGCTAGGTCAACAGACTTACGCCTAAAGTGTGCCGAGGGAAGCTGTTTACTCAGTCAAAACATGACACCCAAGCAGTTCCATATTTATGTGCGTAATGACGTCATTCTACTTTCCATAGTTTTAGGTCCTGTATGTTCTGCTGTGTTTGTCTTATGTGCCCGTATATTTAAAGAGCGTGTTTTTACTATCTTGAGCAGTATCAGGGCATCCATGTGCATGATATTTTTGTCATTCAGTAATCATAAATCCTGCTGCGTGGTGCTACGATAGCGCTCTGAAGGGTCACGTGGTCACATATTGTACTAGGAAGATCTTTCGAGGTGTTTTGAACAAAGACAGAACCACAAAAGTAAGATCACTGAGGCACTATACTGAGTAAAAACTTACCGAATTACTATCAACATTTTACCGCACAACTTAATTTCTATCGAGTCAGACCAGAAAAGCACAGGCACGGCCCTGGTACATTGTGGTCTGTACTTGAGGATCTCGGTTGCACCGGTAAACAAGGCAAACAATGCAATATTCTCTTGGAGTGGATGGTAATTTCATCCACGAACCGAACCAAGTAGCAAACTACATAATCTGTCTTTTCCTGTGGCTGATGTTCTCGTTCCAAAGCTACCTACCACTCTAGGATTTATTCTGAGCACCATTTAAGATTTCTTATAGAAATAAAGGTATTGATTGATTTGTTTTTACCTTCAGCCTGTATTGTATTCTTATAACCAGTTGGAACATTTGAGCCTGAGCATCTCCAAATCTACGGGCTTGGGTCAAATTCCAGCTCGGTTACTCAAGGACGGTGCATTGTACTTTGCTGATCCCATTACTTTTCAAGTTAATCTAGCTTTAACAACTGAAACAGTGGCTCCAGATTGGAAGTCGGAACTAGTTATTCCATCATTCAAAATGAAGTCTAGCTGGATAATGGTAACAATAGGCCAGTAGACATACTGAACATCTTATCTAAGATGCTCCAGCGTTCTGTCTATTGGAGGCGTACCAACTTCAACATCTTGCAGGAATTCCAGATTTCTTTTCGTAAACATTTCTGGACAGATACTTTTCTGATCCACTTGTCGGGCTACATTAGACCTCAATCAGCTCAATGTAGTTGTGTTGGCATGGAGGGGAATGATGGATGAAAGAGCGTTTGACACAGTGGATCATGACATACTCTGTCACAAGCCTAAAGTTTTGGGTGTTGGCTTTACGAAGTGGTCCAAATCTGACTGATCTGGCCGACTTCAGCTCGTAAGATCAAATAGTGTCTATTTTGATTACGAAAGTGCTACCTGTGCAATACCTCAGGGAAGCATCCTGGCTTCTTTCTTGTGTCTTTGTTACATCAACGACATGCAGCTGAGCATTACCTGTAGATTATTACTTTATGCAGACGATTCAGTGTTATTGATTGCTGGGAAAGATTCTAAAGAAATTGCTTCATGAGTTACAACACTGCAGTAACTAGTTTATTGGTGATCGCCTTTCTGTCCACTGCGGTAAAACCACGCGTATTATCATGGATCATGAAAAAGGAAATTGGAGAAAGTACGGAATGTTTCAATAACTTTCAAAGATCAGAAAACTGAATAAAAATCATCAGTAACTCATTTAGAGCTTCAACCGGATTATTGCCTATCTAGTTACGAAATAGTGAACAATATTGCCCAGAAAACCAATTCCCGTTTGTAATTTTTCTACAGACAGTGCAACTTCCCGCACTTTAAGACCAGGAAGTTGCTCTGGTCTACTTTTATCCAACAACATTTCGATTGCTTTATTTCGAGAGTATCTCAATAGGAGACATTCGTATTTAACTGCAATCCTGCTCACTTCCGGTGTTGCCGGGGCAACAGACTGATGCTTCCACCATGATCAGGGCAGATCTGTATTAAACACTACGTGAACATCCATAAATAGCACCTTTTCAACCAAGAGAGAGGCTATTTCTAATCAATTTAGGCATCCTTGATGTTTCAAATATGTGTTAATATATTTTCTTGAGGTAATTCTATGTTTGTGTTGTTCATTTTGTTGACAAAGTACTTTTGACCATGCTAAGTACATGGATCTGCCCTGATACAGGTGGCTCCCTCTTTTGCTCAATAGGTTTTCGAGTTGGACCACATTTAAATATGAATACATCCTATTGGCTTTCAGTCATGTTCACAATATTTTCCATGATCAATGTCCAACATATCTAGACCACAATTTTAAACGAGCTTCAGACCTTCATAATTATGAGACTCGCAGCAGTTTCCTGAATGTTTCAATCCATCATGACAAATATAAATTTGGTATGGAATCTGATAATACTTTTTTATCAGACAACTAAGAAGCGGAATGATTTACAAGACGAAATCAAATTGGTTGAAAGAAAGTCAGCTTTTAAATATGAGAACCCCAAGTTTTTTTAATATGGAAAGTATATGGTTCTGTGTCCTTCTTGGTCATACCCAGATCACAGACAGGGATGCAGTGCAACCTATATACTCCCATCCCACATTGTATTACTTTTACTTGATTAAGTGCCAAACTGTGTAACTTTTACAGATTTGTTTATACCACATGTATTAAGCTGTATTGTTTCTAGTAGCCATATCTAAGTTATCGTATTTATTATATGTATTGTGAGTTGACTATTTTTACTGGATCCCACTGGAAATAAGTCTTCAGGTTTTGTAGGTCATCCTAGCACCCGTTCTCTCTCTCTCTCTCTCTCTCTCTCTCTCTCTCTCTCTCTCTCTCTCTCTCTCTCTCTCTCTCTCTCTCTCTCTCTCTCTCTCTCTCTCTCTCTCTCTCTCTCTCTCTCTCTCTCTCTCTCTCTCTCTCTCTCTCTCTCTCTCTCTCTCTCTCTCTCTCTCTCTCTCTCTGTGACCTTATGCTTGGTGCTATATAAAACCATGTTGCAGCCCATAGATGTCAACATAACTATTCTCTATCTTGTAATGACAAGATACAAGATACAATAACATACTAACGACAAATTACCCTGTTATTAAGTACAAGATACTATAATCGTGAACATTCTGCACAAGGTTGTCGACTCGTACCATATAAATGTTCTCATGAAGAAAGACATGTACAAACACGGTTTCTATCTACAATAAATGCATACGAAAAGGTTAATTAATTTCGTACTTGTACTGCAGTCCTCAAATGCAGCGAAGAAAATGTAAAGATTTGTATGTTTTAGATGCATTGTGCCGAACGTGTCGTTAGATGATTTGATTTCATACGCATAAACGCGTGTGTAAACTTAAGCAGGTACAAATGTAGTTATCGGGGATCTATCGAATAGGGATCACTTTGGTCCGCAGGGCTTCGCTAGCGTTTTCACATTACATCCTGTTGGGCGTTTCAACTTCATAATATATTAAGATTCACCAAACTTGTCGTGGCAAAACAAGTGGGTATGTGGGCAAACCTGTTACTGATAAGGCGACAACGGTACTCCGCTCGAAGCACAGGAATAATGGATCGTAATTTGGTAGAGGTGTCAACTTGAAAAACAAATGAGCAGGCTGATGTGATATGAATATACCAATGCAGTTACATCAAGATAATCCCAAACATGGTGGTTTCTGTTTCTGTCTCATGCTCAGCGGCAACAGTGGTTTGTCGAAACAGGTGTACGATGGGTTGCAAGCATGCAGGTGGCATAACCTTATTCTAGGAATGTCAAATTATAATGGTCGGAAGTGGAACACCGGCGAGTAATTGAAATATGGGATACTATAATGATTAGTTTTACTCATGCAGATAGAACATTTTTCGCACAACATGAATGTGGACTAAGTCATTCTTTCCACTCCCCCCTCCCCGCTGGTTTCATAATTCCCACGATCGAACCACATTTAATGCTACTGAGGTGACAATATTCTGGTCTAGCCCACGAGCAATCTCTTGCACCAAGAATTAATTTTGGGGTTTTTTTTACCACTAAATGACCGGGTCTATGTAAACTTTTGATATTAGCCTTTAATCAAGTAAATGTCATGAGGCACACGCCGTCCCAGACTTGATTGAATAACAAATTAATCACCCCCAATGTAACTCCACGTAGCCAGGTACCCATCATCTCAAATCATGGGTTAGGCTCTCCCTGCCTTTAGTTGCCACCATTCTGAACTTTAAAATCATATTAGTGGGTATCGTTTTGAGCCGGTTGTCGCTTGGTAGAT
>OZ026616.1:71779947-71833046 GCA_964020975.1 Hermodice carunculata
AAATAGTATGTCAAAATGTTTTAAGTAAAGAAATGATTCCTAGCTTAAATATATATTCAACTTTAGAAAAGTTGAAAGTTAACATATGAATAAAATATGAAATTTTGGATGCCATTTTGCATATATTTTACTCTTTGTGGCGTACACTCATGCACAATAATTAGCAGTTATGGATTAACTTTACATCTGTGGGAAATGCAAATTAATCTACATAATATTTGCAAAATATAGGTCCTCATGTCGTTAAATAAATTAAAAGTCTCATTGTTTTGTAATTTTTCTTTCTTTTTTTTTCTTTTTTGTAAAAATCACGAAAACATGTCGCATTTTGGCCTGCACAGGTATATCGGGCGACAACCGGCCTTAAAAGGTGTGAAATGACCTAAAGTAAGAAAAAAAAACAGTTGTCACTTTTTGCAACGAAGGAAAAACGAATCTTAAAAAAAATTGCCTTTACAAACTATGGCCCGCCTGACTAATGCCAGTTTCGCAAACTCCGCTAAAAAACTTGTTTATCACACTTGTATAATGACCATTTTCCTTTCATGTTGATCCATTTTCACGCCACTTGTGAAAATATCTCGTGACTATTTTGTCACAGTAAAAGTGATTGTATTACACAGAAAAGAATATTATTTTTCACAGTGACATTTGATGTAGCTGGATAAGCTTTATGACTCACCGTGGAACCTATACGTGGTAGTATGAAATCTCATGAAATTAAGTAAAAAGAAAAAAATACAAGTTGTAAGCACATATGTGCATTACGATTGTCTCACCCATTGACATGTATATGCATCGTAATTATTGGTAATATATACACGCACTGAATATGGGACTAATAAAATGCAATAAGAAGAACAAAATGACATCGTTTCGTTCCAGTGATAACAATGGCATAAATTTGCCAGAGGACAGTTCCACATAGTTTTAAGATAATTGAGTCAGCAGATTTATAGAAGTTTAAATTGTTAAAAGATACGATTTCTATCAAGAATCTGTGGACCACCTGTTAAATGCACTAAAGTCTTGAAAGTACCCAGGGATGCCCATATATAATGTCGGATCAATTGTGTCAAGCAGGTTCAGGTAACTCTCTCTCTCTCAAGAAGAAGGGCATCTAATTTTGCCCTACATGATCAATATTATATATTAGTCATGTGCTCCTCTCTCTCTCTCTCTCTCTCTCCTCTCTCTCTCTCTCATCTCTCTCTCTCTCATCTCTCTCTCTCTCTCTCTTCTCTCTCTCTCTCTCCTCTCTCTCTCTCTCTCTCTCTCTCTCTCTCTCTCTCTCTCTCACACGTGGTAGAAAGTGCAAGTGTACACACCAAGTTTGAAAGTGAACCTGGCCCATGGTAGTACACCTAATTTCACCACACCAACTTGTACCTTTACCGATCATATCAACACATATTTTCATTAAAAAGGCGTTAAAAAGCAGGATATTCACCGCCAGTTAGCAAAAAAATGGTAAACATTTAATTAATTTATATATCAACACCAATTTGAACAGATTTTATTTTGTCGTTCGGGGAAGAGAATTGAAAAAGTACGCAAATTCCTACAAACCATCATGATTCTTTTTAATCGTAGCGCCACCTGTGGAACACAATTAAGTCTTGAGGGTACCCAGATATGGTCCTTTTTTAATTTCGGAGCAATTGCCCTCCGAAGCTCGCGAAACGATTTTTCGATATTTTCCCATTATACTTATATATGTTTACACACACACACACACACACACATATATATATATATATATATATATATATATATATATATATATATATATATATATATATATATATATATATAAATATATAAATCGTATCACCACCTGTGGGGCACAACAAGGTCTCGAGGGTACCCAGATGTGTCCCTTTGCAATTTCTCCAGAGGCTTCCAAAACGATAAAAGAATATTTCTCATTATATTTTATATGTTTTTCAATAATCTTCACAAAATTAAATCAGGACACACACACATACATACATTTATAATATTTATATATATTATATATATATATATATATATATATATATATATATATATATATATATATATATATATATATATATATATATATATACATATATTGTGTAAGAATTCTCAAATGTATGGCATGAATCCAAAGTAAATCACGAGGTCACACATCAAACCACATTTTTATATCAATATATTATTCATCTTCAGGCAATATATTCCTTATGTTTGGCTATGTCATGAAACGTCATCAAGGTCTTGTACGCGTACAATGAATTTAAAGTTGGTCACTGATCATATATCAGGGTCACAGTGCTTCCACCATATTTTGTGGCAATCACTCTCCTGTTCTAATACCTGTTATGTGAAAATATAGGTCGCTCAGACAAGGTTTCTGGTGTTTTTTTGTTTTGTTTTGTTTGTTTTTTTTTTTTTTGGTTGACATTGTCATCGAAAACAACCGAGTTTTCAAATATTAATGGATTCCTTGTGACTGCAAAGTGAGTTCAGGGTGAATTTCCCTCCAATGAAAGGTTTTCTCTGAAATCTCGTTTTCGGGATGTGCAAGTAGAAAACTAACCATGTGAGGATGTGTCTCTTCATGGACCGACAATACGATATTAGGTCCATCGTCTCTTTTTACTATTCCACATGCCTTTCAGCCAAGCTACAAAATGCATCCACATCCGTACCATTGCTACATACATGAAACACAGCAAAGGTTTTGTAATAAGCATCATTTTTTAAAATATCAGTGGAAAAAGTTGTTTTTCTCATTATAAGGAGTACTCGATGCAGTCATCCAAGCGTCACTGCCACTCTAATCAGTAAATGAGCCAGATTTACAACACTAGACCGCTACTGGAATGCGTAAGTGAATCAGATTTGCAACATCAGAATGCCACTAAAATCCGCAAGGAAATCATATTTTCAACATTCGAACGGCCACATCATCAACATGATCTGCCCACAAAAACAGTTTCGTTTAAATACATTTATACGAGTATGCATCAATTTGACATGATATTGGGGAAAGTAGAGAAAGTGCATTTCCCTATTTTCGGCTGGCTGATAGGTACGATAGGCTGCTGGTTCGAGACCCGTCCGTCCCGTGGTCACAAAACATATATTCTCTGGGTGCTTCTTTGATGCTGGTGGACCTACGTAACTGTGTGCAGTCCCCAATCTGGCAAAACTCCGAATACAGTACTTGTCCTGGATTAAATCCCCCCCGGGGGGGGGGGGTACTTCCATGCAGAATTGAAATGGGTATGTGCAGCGGAAAGGCCCTGTTTTCATTACTCTCAGGATTATAATAGGCCCCAAAAATGTATACACCTGGATTAGAATATGGGTAACAATTAGGATGCACCAATGCAGCACTCCTTTCAACACATTACAGGATTAAGAAAGGTATCTTTTTACATCGGGTGTAGGATTAAGATTGGGTTTTAAAAAAAAAATGTCCGAGGCACACACCCACACAGATATTGAGTATGTGGGGGGGGGAGGGTTAAATATAATGAACTGGGCCGTGTCGATTATTGCACTCACGCATAGCGGCCTCTGGTAAACCATTCCTTTTGGAATGGAGATTTGGGACAACAGGTACGTGCAATTCCTATTTTCTGTTAAGTGATTAATACCGCAGGTACTCGTTCAATAAATATATATACATACATATATATATATATATATATATATATATATATATATATATATATATATATATATATACATAGAGAGAGAGAGAGAGAGAGAGAGAAAAAGAGCGATAGGCAGAAGGCAGATCCACTTACTGAAGGGATACCGCATTCTGAAGGCAATGTTGCAGTTCATACTTCCTAATGCATTAAGCTGACAACGAAAAATATGTCAAAATGAAGTTCACAAATTGAAATCTAAAACAGGGTCTCCAATTTGCTCCCTTAAAGGTCAAATGTCAAAGATGACGGTAATTTTCCACATTTTAGCATTAATGTGTACATCAGGATCATATTTTTCGAACCCGACAGAATTTTTGTATGATTTTACCTCCGGGATACGAAAGGTTTTTGCCGTATTTTGGCCGCCAGATGGCGCGCTTTGTGACGTCATTCTTGTCAATGCGAGTGGGAATGAAGATGGCGGAATACATGTTTGACCCTATGTTCGGTTGGGAAGATGATGAAGAGAGTAGTTTTGGACCACAGGTCATATTCAGATCCGTTGTAAAACCGTACATGTACGAGCCCTTAGCAAAGAGGAGACGTATTGAGGAGGTGGCGGTGGTGCCGTGCGACTCCGAGAAGGGGAACCGGGGACCCACAGCCGGAGGACCCAACAGATGTTTCATGGACATGGACATGGTATGTGGATTATGCTCAATTTTGCGAGAGGAACATACGACACTCGGACAGAGTTTTGTAGATTTTTCTCGTGTCGTGTGGTCACAATAGCGTACACTAAAGTTTCGCATCGAATTAAAGTTATAAAGATCAACAAATTCCGCGTAGCTGGCAATGAAAGACGTGTGTATGCTGGGGCATTTCTCCATTCCCTTTCTCGGGAGTACCGTGCCCGTGGAAGACTTCAGTAAAGCCCTTTGTCTCGTTTGTAAACTCGAGTTTGTCTGTATTTTAGATGCCATTGGTATTGTGCATGTGATGATAGTTGTAACAAACGAATGACATTTTTTAAAAGCCAAATCTCACCGAGCCGTCTGCACAGATCGTGAGTAGCTTAGAGTGGGGCAGTAATACACAAGACCACACAAGACTGGCTACCGGATCACGCTTTATCGCATTGCACAATCACTGATGCTAACAGTGATAATTAGTTTATGAGGGGCGGGAGGTAAACGGCAGTTACTGTTCTGGCAAAGTAGAATACACAGGCGTGCATACAAAGTCAAATACGGTGCTGAGGAACGACTGGGTAAAGGAAACGCTATGAATTGATCACTACGAATATATTCCATATTTATGAAAGGGTTTTTGAGTGAGAGCAAGCATTTCCCACCCAAATACTGTCTTGATGGGTGAAAAGTTCGTAGCAATTTTCAACATAGTTGTTGCTTCTGTAACATAAAAAGTGCGAAGTGAAAAAGCAAAAAAAAAAACAAACAAACAAACAAAAAAAGGGGGTGGCATTCTGACAATTTTGAAATCCAAGTCTTTCATTCAAAGCATATCTAGGAGGCAGTGAGGCTTATTCAGACTATATGAGTATCCAAAAGCTTTCTTTCTTCTCTTCCTTCCTTTCTCTTATTTTTCTTGCTTGTTTGCTTGCTTTCTTTCTTTTTCTCTCACTTTCTTTATTTGACTTGCACAAAAAAAATCCCACTGGGCATTGTGACAATTTGAACCATACACTAAAACTGTCAGAAGTTTCCTAAAACCTTTATCCTGTTCATAGTATAAATAGTGGTGAACTGTGATTTTTGTCACTTGTAGGCAGGCTAGCACAAGTAAAGAAAGAAAAAAATTATCTTGGGTCTGACAGTCAACATTCTGAAAAACTGCTGGGACTTTCCAAGTATTGATTCAATATTGAAGATCTACTTTGTAATTCAAACATATAAAATATTACACTTTCCATTCGACTTTGTTGAAGAAGATAAATGTATGTTGCCAAATCTTTCTTTGTATGCCTAAAGTTGATGGTTAGTCACAGCCCATATAGATCATTTGAAACAAAAGCAAAATTAATCATGAATGTATAAATTCAGAAGTATTTTGTGTAGCATTACTTTTTTTGAACTATCAGTTATAAAATATTAGTTCAATCTTGGATGTCATCTGTAATCTAATCTCTCGTGGAAGCAAAGGAAACATACAGGGCAAGTAGGATGAGGGTGGGGCATATACTTGCCAAGATACTATTATTTGGTGAATACAATATAAAATACATTTTATCAAATATCAACCCATACTAAGACCTTTCCATAGGAAGGTTACTGATTGTGCACCAAGGTATTTGGAATAACAAACACATTTGTGTACAAAATCACATTTTATTCTAGTTATCTCATCAGATCTCTGACCAGTATGTACAATTTTCCAATATTTATACTTTTTTTCTGCAGGTACAAGTGTACACATTGTGTACCAATGAAGACAAAAGAGGAGAGGAAGTGCTGATGGAACTATCTGCCAGTGAAAGCCCATATGGACATATTTGCTTTGTCATGCCACTCGTATTGGCTTGCAACAGGTGGGATTACGGGGGCGAGGACTGTTGAAGTTGAAGAACGAGTTGCCTTGCAAGTCGGTAACTCGGGTACTGTGTCCTCAATCGCAGTACTTCTTCCGTGAGCTGTTGAACATATGCTGTAACAAAAACGATAATAAATTGACAATATTGCATGTGATGCACAAGTATCAGACAATGGACCCTCAACTTACCACAATATTACCAGTGAAAAGCACAAGGACCTTTGCCTCCAAAATACTGATCAACATGTGCACTTTTTCCAGTAATTCATATTTGGAATAAATATTACTATATTTGGTTCACAATGCTTCATCCCTTAGATATATTTACACATACCATATGTACATTTTCCTTTCATCGGCTTTATTGTTGGCGCTCCCTTCTTTGCCTTGGGGAAAGACACACTGTACTGAAGCTCTCCATCCTTGGTCCTTGCCTGTTGACGTCTGCTGTTCTCGTTGAAGTGAAGGCAAGCCAATAGCAACCTGTAATTACACCAGAAATATTCAGCTGGTGAATGGAATAAATATATTTTCATCTGATTGTATTAATTAGAATTGATATTGACATCTACTGTAAATACGTATTGGTGCAATATTGTCTCGAATAAAATGTGTTCAAGTGAGTGTAATAAAGGTTTTCTCAAGATACCTGGTTTTGTTTCTGGCATTTTCTTTCTTTTTTTTTTTTGTGTGTTTGTTTTTTTTTTTTTTTTTTTTTTTTTTTTTTTTTTTTTTTTTTTGCTTTCTGCAGGCGTAAGTTGTGTAAAAAGCATAACTATTTTATAATTAAAGTAGAGTACCATGGGACTGCAAAATGATGTACATGATATGAAAACAAAATAATAATAATAATAATAATAATAATAATAATAATAATAATAATAATAATAATAATAATAATAATAATAATAAAAAGGTGATTGTGCACCAAGAAGCATTTTATTTCACATTTTCCCCCTTTTTTCGGCACTTACTTGCCCACTGTTGTTACTGAGTGAAAAATGTTATACCATTATGTAACTATCTGAAATCACTATATCTACATTTATCAAGTATCTAACTTGAAAGTAAAAACAGTTTTTTTTTCTCTGCAGCTCCTAGTAGAATAACCTTTTGATTATCCACAAATGAATAGTCATTAAAACATTATTTATTTCTGTACACTGAAACATGCTTATCTGGACTGGCATAATGTAAATTATAATAACCTTTGGTGTGTCCACATGGATAGGAGCAGATAGATGTGGGCCTGTCGCATTGGAACTATGTACAACTTGGTCTGTCCCTTGCAATTGAGTACCAGGTTGCTCTGTCTGATAGGCCTACCCCATTGAATTCAAATACAGCTTGCTGTGTCCCTTCAGTTACCTGTTCTTGTTATGGCCTGGTCGTGTTCTGCAATTAGCTAAACATAAAAATAAAAAAGTCAGTACTGTATGAACACCTGATGAAACTGTCACTTCAATAATAACCACAACTCACGAGCACAAAACCCAACACACAAAATGTAACTAATACTATGGCCAAATAAACATATTTATTGTTCACTCTAATCGACAGTAAAATAATTCTGTTATATATATATATATATATATATATATATATATATATATATATATATATATATATATATATATATATATATATATATACATTTTTGGTGTTGTGCATAATCGATGTAGGCCACACGTTGGTCTTACTATTGCCACTGAACGTCGTCTCGTGTTTATGCTGTTGCGGGAAACTCAGCACGGTAAACAGGCGAAATGCGTGGATCTGACCAGGGAGGTGGAATGAGTCGTGTACATTCAGATTGAGACCATCGACACAACAGACGACAATAATTAACCCGGTAATTCACTGTACATAATTTTATACAACTACCATAACTTAATGCAATATTGAATACAGCCAAATCTACAAACGTTTGATGATGAATACACATGAGATGTTGTGAATTACAGGCGCCAATTAGTCATCACCGATAAGCGACTCCCCCGGGACTCGATGAGAACACAGAAATGGACAAGCGCTACTGTGTGTCGCCTGTACTTACCGCGAGGTTCTGGCGTTTGGTCAATGCGTTCGATCGCCTTCGCTTCGTCGGCGGACATTCTGAATCTGTGATATCTGCCAGTCTTTTCAGAGTGTTCTAAATATGATGAGTTGGAATTACATCCTTCTTCAGCCGCACTTGCATTCCAAGTTTGCGTGCTATCTCTGGGTTCTTGCCCGGTTCTTGTCGAACGCGTCTTGAGCAAAATGGTCACTGCACAACGTGTCACTGGTTGCGTGTGATGGTCTGGATTAAATCCGTCTCTTTTGATCGCTGCCGTCCATGCTTTCCTTAACTTTTTGTTTCTTGGAAACTTGTAGAAACTTCCACCGCAGTTTGTACCGTTGGTACAACCAACGGCAGCGCAATACACCATAACTGCCCGGGAACTATTGTAACGACCGGCAATCAATACAGTAATGGCCACCGGGTACTGGACCGCAATGACAAGAATGACGTCACAATTGTGCTGCGCTCCAGCGGGCCGTGTCCAAAATGTTCAGGAACAATGGCCATCTTTGAGGCTGCCAAAAAAGCGCTTTTTGACAGATTTGGTTCATATTTTTTACTTCAACTGGTAACTGTTGATTATTAGAGGGGCCTCGCATCGAAAAAACACAAATTTAATAGCAAATTTGAGCTTGTCATTTGACCTTTAAAGAGAGTCCGCAATTTACATTATTCCGAAGGTACAGGACTTAATCAGGACCCCAACAATAAGCAATGCATCTTTGCTATAGTTACATAATATTGTCAAGCAGTAACTGAAAATTTAGCACTGCAATTGAATATGAAACAAAGAAAAAGACAAATACTTTTCTGTTTGAGGAGCATACAATGGTGGGTATGTTTGTGGCGGTATACTTTTGAGTAGTTTCATGTTACGTTGTTCTATGGTCGAGGTACCCTTGTCCTTGGCATCCTCTGCCATATTGCCAAAGTGTGCAGCACGCGGTAACAGACGAGGAAATCCAACATGGCAAGATACCTTGATTATGCACGATATATGTCGAAAGGCTGAAAAACGCCTTCCACAAATGAACGCATATCGTTACTAGATGGACATAAAAGTCTTTATGGGTGTCTGAAAGGTTTTTGCGCTATATCAGCCTCTTATTTGCAACCATGGTTGCGTAGTAGTATTAAACCAAGTGTTATTCTCACCTCTTATTGCACTTCATTCCAAGGTTTTGATTAGTCAAGAAATCCGTGCATATGTGCATGTATCTATGTCCATCTGTCTGTCTGCATGCCTATCTATATGTCGCAACAACATTAAATACATGCGTTTTCGTATGAAATAGTTTTCACGTTCAGCTTGAACACGACATTAGCAATGAATACAGAATGCAAGGGGGATTTCTTTTGACCAATCCTATACGATATACAGATTTAAAATTGCAATAAATAGATGACTTCGGGTGTATCTTGAGTTTGTGTTCTCCAAATTTTCTCCATGAAGTATCTCCACATTAATCAAATACTACTCTCCTGTCTTGCTTACAGATCAAGTACAAGGGGCATATTGTGGGAATCACACTTAATTGGCTACAGATGGCGTCTGCAGGCCAGAGCAAGCTGTTGGAGATGTTACAAAGGTGACTGAATATCATTCAAAATCGTCAGCTACTTCAGAACGTTCAGTCGTTCATCAGACACACTTGGGCGACCAAGTTTTTCACCAAGTTTCTCTGAACTGGAAACGATGTTTGAGATATAAGTCTATAAGATCGAGTAATTTGTGAAATTTTAATTAGGGGTTTCCTTTAAATATCCAATTTTATGCTGACGAAATACCGGGACTACTTCTGGAATTATTCTTTCAAACAATAAGCCGTCCTATGCGTCTTTTCGCAGAATGACAAGACCACTTAGAGTTTGTCGTACGACATCATCTGCTTTTTGTGACCGTATTTTGACCTGTCCGGACCAAGGGGCAGGCGTGGTCTGTGTAAGCAGAATTAATGTTCTCTACAAACAGTCATAAGAACTTAAAATTATTATTGTATTGGGGAGTTCTTATTCGTTTACTTGTTTTTATCAGCACGCTTTTGTGAAAAACACAATCATAATTTTCTTGAGGTGACATGTCCCACACTAATCAATGATTATTGAAGTTCTGTAATTAATCATTTGGCTGAGTGAAAGTGCATACTTGTAAGTTTTACGTGTGCGGTTTTGTTTCCTGTTTGTCATGACAATCTTGACTCGATACAGCTCAACTCGATTGCAAACACGACCAAAACATTTATATTAATGTTTCAGATAAAACCGTGCGTGATGTAAGCGATGTATCTTGTTTCCAGCGTCAATTATCAAACTCGCTGAGGTAACAGAGCATCTCCCCAAACTACCTTTGTGACTCAAGAACGAGATAGAATTATAATTAAAAAAAACAAAAAACAAAAACCAAAATAAAACAGAAAAAAAATAAATTAAAAAAAATACAGAGACAAACAAACCAAGGAAAACACATGACTTCCACGATAGCAGATATGTAGATATTTTGGAGGTGTTAAATTAACAATTAAAAATGATTTGTCTATTTTAAAGTGTCATGGTGCTAGTATTTTTTGTTGTTTTTTTTTTTGTTTTTGTTTTTTTTTTTGTTTTTTTTTTTTGTTTTTTTGTTTTTTTGTTTTTTTTTTGTTTTTGTTTTTTTTTTGTTTGTTTGTTTGTTTTTGTTTGTTGTTTGTTTTTATTCTTGCAATTTTTATGATTTTTGACACCACCTGCTCAACGCTTCGAATATCGGTCTCCATGTTCCGTTGCTGTCTTTTCTTTTGGACGCCTAACATCACATATTGCATGTAGGTATGTTGTGATCATCGCTTGCTTGGGAACACTCATTTTGCATTAGTTTTAATCATCTCATTTTTGCTTCAGTTTTTTGTGATACCGATAACAAGTTGTTACAGTATTCCCATCAATTTATATAACACTACCTTTTATCTGCAACTGATGTGTTTCCCGTCCGTTAAAATCAGCAATAACGTCATTTCCCACAACGCCGATGTAATCTCTATCATCCGGTCCGTAGTGTTGCTGAAATCAAAGTCAACAAACCTGGGCCTCCATCATGTGAAACTGCCCGTTATTGCAAAACAATTTTTAACTTGTTGTTGTAAAGTACCGTAAATGATCATTGCCTTAACATTATGAACTCTAGCTTTGACCCAGTATTATTGCATCATTATATCAGATAATGTAGGGGAGAGATCAGCATTCCTGGTGATGCTGACTCAAATGCAGCGGGTTTGTAGTTGTCCTGGCATAAATGACTGCTAAGTGGAAGCTCGCATTTTATTTGTGGGGAAATTTTTATTTTTCTTTACTACTGCACGGGACATTTTTCGCTCACTGCTATCCAAAATTTCCGTGTTATGGCCTGTGACTTGAAACAGAAGCGATGAACATATACTGGCCCAAAAACATGTTCTATGACCCAAATCGGGCTAAGGTGTTTGCCTGCATTTATTTCCTGGCCTATCATTTATTCCAGCATGGCCGCGTCATTCGCTGATTATAAAGATCTCGTTAGGGTTATTTTGGGCTAGTAATTCATTTTGTGGTACATATAATGGTATAAGCTTCACTCACGTGACATACCAGCTGTACATATACTTTCATCATGTAATGCGGACCCAAACATTTGGACCATTTACGCGTATGCGCTTCCGGTGAAAATATCCCAGTCAGCCTCGGAGACCATTGGTATTTTCGTGACACGAGCTGCTACGTTTCTAACAATGATGGCCAAAATATTTGTTGGTATCTACCTAACGGTGCTGTTTTCTTCTCCTGTGAAAAGTAAGTAAATGGACTCTCATGGACTCGCACATGAATTAATTACAGCTGGTTTATTTATGCACTAGTCCCGGATATAATCGGTGACGGCTACCTCGTAGGTGCGTCATAACATGAAAATGTTTGCTATTATCTTGTAAAATGGAATTCCATCTAAACTCGATATTCTCTTTATTTATTTAATTAATCACTCACTCACTCACTCACTTATTCTTTGGTTGGTAGTTAGGCCAGTACAGAAACATCCCTGCAAAACAGTGCCAAAGCCATAAATTGTCAGAGTTGCCAATCGCAAGCATGGGAAATACTTTATGGTAATTTTAAAGTGTAGCTTAAATTTTCAGCATTCAAAAGTGCGGGTGCAGGCTTGAAATCCCGGTCTACATTAAAATCTCCATCAGAAACCAAGTTTGCACACCAATTCTCATAAAGGGTAAAGTAGTTGTTCAAAGTTGTGTATTTTTGGGTAACATCATGAATACTAGATCTATGTTCATCACAGCATACATACATGTACGGCTATATCAAGGTACATGCAGGAACGGATAATATAACTATAAACAACTTGATTTAATTTGGTAAAATTGTATTGCAAGGGTCAAACGTAGAGCAGGATAATATTGAAATCATTGTGTGCTCGAACAGAAGTAACTTTAATGTTTAAGTCCAGGTGCTGAAATGAAAAAAAAATCGACTAATGTATTAGTGAACATCATGAAAAGATGTGCAGTATACTAATGACAAGATTGCATCGTCACTCAGAGAACAAGCATCTTTAGAAGAATGCAAATTTAATAAAATTATTAAAATCACGCATTATGTACAACGTCCACAATTAAACAAAGCAATAGAATTCAAAAGTCTAAGGAAGCGCCAGTTATTTAGTTCGTTTTATCCTGCTTTACTATTGTTCTTGCGCTGGCCGAAAACCAGTAGCAGCAGATATATATATATATATATATATATATATATATATATATATATATATATATATATATATATATATATTATATATATATATATATTATTATATTATATTTCTAAATGTCACTTTGAATGATCTATGACGTACACCTAAGACATCTGGAAATTGTTATGAACATACAGGTGGGCTCTTCGAGGCAGAGAAACGGTTGTACCAGAGGATGGTGGTCAAAAATTACGATGCCAGACAAATTCGGCCTAGAAGTGGCGGTGGAAAGGATGAAACAGTCGTCAGAATAGAGCTGAACCTGCAAAATATTAATGGATTGGTATTTTTAATTTTCTTTATGAACTAGTTAAGCGTTGGTTACAATAAAGGCCGCCATTGTCTGAATGATCATAATTCAATATACCAATTCATCAGAAAAGGATCTTTCGTTCAGATAGAATCATGCCTGTGGTTCCAAAGAATGTAAATGATCCAAGGTCATCTGCTTTCCTTGGTGTACTTTGAGCGCATGGCGATAGAAGCTGTAGACTCAGTCTCTAACTTAGCGCTGAAAAGGATTATAAATTTACTAAATAATAGTAATAATGATGATGATGATGATGATGATGATGATGATGATGATGATGATGATGATGATAATAATAATAATAATAATAATAATAAAATTACTAATTCACATGGAAGCCTGTCAGTTAAAGTGTTATGCCAATATTGTTGTATAATACAATAAGATGTTCTTTTTGCATAACCAAAGGATACCAAACTAAAAAAGTCACTGAGACTGTGTTTAATTTATAGCATAATATTAGCTATGTAAACTTTTACTATCACTTTGAGGCCATTATGGTCAAAGCTAGCTGGTCTTAATCAATATCCATCTTTAAACATGACGACCACTTTCATAGCTGATGTCATGAAGTACAACAGCTAAACCTCTGGTGTGCTGGCTTTCAGAAAGCATATGCTTTACATTACATCGTACGTGTGCTCACACTTGCATCAAGCAATCGGTAAAAATTACTGCTTGCATGAAGTATGTCGTAACCATGTGTAGACAATGGCCATCATAAGGTTCCTTAATACAGACATAGCCATATAGGTTAACGGTTTGAGCGCCACATTGTTGACTGAGTCAACAGCCTCCATCTGTACTCTTTGGATGCAATGCACCAAACCGCACCGAGGAAAGCTGATGACCCGGACCATTATAATTATTCCATATAAAACCATGCATGCTTGAATGAAATGTCTTTTTATTAGAAATATAAATTGAGCAGACCTATTATAATTCAGAGCAGCTCGTTCTAAGTTTGCACTGAAAGAGTTAAAATTGTCAGCATTTTGGAGCTCACCGAAATGGTCTGGAATATCAAGGCTTATGGTCCACTAGTTTCCATGATACCAGCGAAGCTCCAAATCTATAACACAATCGTATAACTTGTATTTGAATTACAGCCAGGGTGGTTCAAATGCATAAACGTAGGCGCTACACGTGAAAAAAAAATTTACACATTTTTTGTATCTACTGAGTGTGTGATTTATACTTTGGACACAAATTAGGTAAATATAACAAAAAATGGAGAAAGTTTAAACACATGGAATAAAACGTTTAAATTACTTATGCATAACATTTTTCATCATCAATATGTTGACATTTTGTCCTACTGTAGGACCTCTCCACACAAGCCTTATCTACGAGCATCAGCCTGCACTTGGTAAGTTACTTTTACCTGCTTTTATGACCTCGGGAATATAGGGTGCTCTGAATAACTCCGCACCCACTTCGTCATCGTGTGAGAGCTCTTTTCATACGCCGATAAGTACCCCAGAAGAAAGTTGACCTATCCCAAGTCATCAAACTAAAAATAAGAGCTAACAGAGTCGGTTAATATACGCTAAACAAATACAAAATATAATTATTATGAATTTAGGTTATTACTGATTCTACCGCTTTACAACGGGGCATCGCAGACACGGTGAAATTCGCGAAGTGTCCGTTAAAAACATTATATGTATATATATATATATATATATATATATATATATATATATATATATTATATGTATATATATATATATATATATATATATATATGTGTGTGTGTGTGTGTGTGTGTGTGTGTGTCACGGGGATAGACAGAAAGATTCAATGCTCTGAGGCCATACTGCTATATTAGATTGGGCCATGCAAAGTATTGAGTGCCTCGCGCCTAACACACTACGACGCCCTTGAAAGTTGCTTGCAAACTGTGTCAAACACAAGTCAAAGTGTTTCGTATGTAAATGTTTGGTCGCACAGCAAGGGAGTAAAGATTTGTTACCAGAGCAGAGCTTATGAAGGTAAGTCCAGCACAACCTTTATAACATTTTTTAATTTTCTTTCCAATAACAGTATGTGTTTTAATCTTGTATGATTCGGCTTGGGATACAGGAGAAGAAACTACAAGATATCTTCTTTCTCTTGCTCACATAAACTGCAAGTTTCGATCGCCAGGCCCCATATAATCGAATTTCCTAAAGAGCCATCCCTGGCTAAAAACTGAAGCATGAAGTTGTCGAAAGCCAAGAAACGCTTTCTAAATGGATGCAGGGCATCGCACATTTAAAATGCCAGCTATCTAATAAAATTTCTGCCGATCAATCGTCTCAGCCAAAAATGCCTTCCTTGCCTTGACAGACATTATGTAAACCTTCATGTGATTCGTCGCAATATGTGCAACACACATTGAACTGTTCTTTATGTATCGTTTCTTCAACACAAGAACTGGAATGACACTCGGCTCAAGTGGAATCCTTCTCAGTTTTCAAATTTGACGCAAATACGGATTCCTTATGGCGAAATTTGGACTCCAGATATAATCTTGGTAAACAGGTAAGAGTTAATGACATGTAAGAGTTAATGATATGGTCATCAATATTAATGGACAGGAGTATCGTGGTATGCAACATTTTCTTCTCTTTAAAGATGGATACATGCACTGTCTTCTGCATCTAGCCTCTTTTTGGAAGTTTTGGTTGTAAAATATCCAAATACACCAAAGTTCCCACTTTCTATGATAAGGTTCAACTTACCATCAGGTCCGGAATGCCGTACACGGAAGCCATCAACTGAAAGCAGACCTTAAATTCTTGCCGCCATGTACATTCAAAATTGTGAACCATTGACGGAGCAGTCCGAACGGCTAGTCGCTTTTAGCCGCAGGAGCACAAATGTGTGGCCTGTTTTCTTGTTTAAATGACAGAAAGCACACTATGTCGGCTCATTCACAACTAAACGTATTTGTCTGGTGGTAGGTGCGGGTGCAGGTGTACGTAGGGAAGAATATTAGTGGAGCTCTACCCAAGTAAATCAAAATGTCAAAATTAAGTCGTGTAAGTTTGTTAGCGGGACATTTCTGAACATTTAACCTACCGTATCCAGCCCATGCTTGAAAGCGTTTAGGTGTGGGCTACTGATATCGAGATTATGATACATTCACAGAAATTGTTAACAAAATTATTTATATTAAAAAACAAAAACAAACTTACGAGTACCTTGAATATGGAAGAGATACCAAGGTGTAGTATAAGTTGAAAAGGATGTCTGAGAGTGTCTATATTTCGCCTAGATTTATTACCAAGGCGAATAAAAGTAGGTCGCTCTTTAACGTGTCAAATGATTTACAGTTTTCTCTTCTGTTTGGTACCACTTTAATATAAAATGTATGAAGCTGTAAACTATACAACATCTGTATTTTCTTCCATAATGGCGATTTCACTCTACTGTGTCAACATCCAAGTCCACATCCATTACGGAGATCCATCAAATAAATGCTATGTTGGAATTTTTTCAGCAAGAAGACCCTGAGTGTCCTACGCTCAGTTGAACTTGCCGGCACGTAATGGGGGTTCAGGTCACATATCTTGAAAACCATCGTCGTGTGCTAATATCAGATTATCAGCTGAATAGGTCTCGACAGAAGTTTCAATAGACTAAATTGGCTAATATCGTCATGTGGCCTTGTTAATTAGGTCACGATCAACCACGTGTATTTCATTTTAGCCCTTAGAATTCTAACCACTGTTTGCAATATCAAAGTCTTCACTGGCACAGTTCTGAAGTTGTCCTCCTGAAATGCATAAAGACAAGCCAGCTCAGACATTTTTTCATCGGAAATCACTGAATCATGACCATATATTATACACATTTGGTAGAAAGCCGTCCAGAGTATATGCCAACCAGGTTTGATTTAGATCTGGACAACGGTTCTGAGGAAAACTTCAAATACATGCAAGTGCTGAGCCGCATATAGGCCCATCAGCATGTGCGTCATCAAGGCCCTAGTTATGATAGTTCACAAGTTATCACATAAGCAGCAAAGTTCACCTGGTTGCCCTGTTACCTTACAAAGGAAGTCAAGGTCACCAATATACTAAGTCTTGCCATAAAAATAATGTGTCCCTATGTAATTTAAAAGTAATTTTCAGATTTTTTTTCAAACTACACAAAAAGAATGGAAAAAACCAATTAAGAATTAAACTCCCGCATTTCATCCATGAGAATCGAAATGTGGGTGTTCAATACTTATATTTACATTTATCTGCATAAATATCAATTTAAAATCTGCCAAAAACTGCTAAAATTGTACTAAATTTACTCACAATAACTTCGTTGCAGTGGGAGTAAACATGTCAGACACAACAACCATAACAAATGATGACGTCTAGCGGTAATCAAAGACACTAGCACATAAAATATAGGTCTTGAGAGAAAGAATATATTTTATGTTTGGGCAAGGAGTTCTAACGTGTAAATGTAGTTTTTTTTAATCATGTTTGTGCTGTTGTTTGCCATTATGTTCTTCCGGGTTCATGCCATGTTGACAAAAGTAATGCCGCATCAAAGGATATATAAGCGCGCAATGTGTTTCGCCGTTGTAGTTCATGGCCTTGCGTTCATGAGGGAATGACGCGAAGGAAAATTCCTATCTCTCTAATGTTAAACTTTGTACCGATTGTAAATATCGAAAAATGAGAAACTCGACGGAGCAAGACCATTTATAAAAAATATATATTTATTAAAAAACTCATTAAAGGTACATACCTCCCAAGTATACGTAAATAGGGCTAAAATCCCTTACGTAATGAACATTTTAAGAAAATTACACGGTGTAGTTTCAAATCAAAACCTCTAGGTGTGGTCGATATAGACCCATATGAATCCAATCCGCATACCTGTGTGACTAGTGCTGATCGCACAAGCACTGTTCAAGGCTGTGCCTGTTGCCGCCAAGTTGAGACACCTACACCGTGTAAAATATACTGGCTAAATTTAGCACTACTAGAAAATAACAATAGACAACTTGACAAATCTGTTGAATATCGAAGTTTTGGAGACTCCAACAGCCTCACTTTTAGATCCAGAAGACCAGTCAAGTAGCTATACAAAACAGTCACATCTCGCTGTTCCATTTTGTGGACATGTCCTTATATATAAACGATGTAATGATGCAATAGTAGACCTTAAGTAACATGCGACCCTCGCAGAAGGTGTCACACGTCAAGGTTGCGGGTCACTGTGAATAAAATGCTAAAGATGAACTTTGTGCTTCCTAAACTTCAGAAAATATTCCAAAATTACTAAAGCGTAGCCATTGACTAAAAAAAGAAGGGAGGGGGGGGGAACACACACACACACACATACACACACAGACACACACACACACACCGAGGAAAATCCCCGTTAGATCTGAAGGAATCTTGCTGTCGATTTTAGAGACGTTGAAAATGTGAATATCAATCGCAATCCTCATTGACTTACATGGTGATCAACAAGAATGCATGCTTTCACCGTTTAGCACCTAAATTGAAAAATCCGTTAATTCGATCCGTAGAAACGCCGCTTGCTAAACAGGTTTGTTTGACCTTACTACAAGGACTGTTTTAACCCGGTATCAAGTTTCAGTATAATGTCAGTGAGGATTTTGGAGAAGTCGAAAAAATAGCAAAAAAAAAAAAAATAAATAAATAAATGAATAAATTAAAAAAATAAAATAAAAAATAAATAAATAAATAAATAAATAAATAAATAAATAAATAAATAAATAAAAACAATATTAGAAAAGAAATCTTTAAAACCCGCAACGCCAGGGGGGGGGGGGGGGGGTAAACAAATTAAGGTTCATGGGTACCCAAAAGTATCCCTTTGAACTTTGAAGCAATTTACCAAGCGGTTTCGGAAATGAATTTTTCAGGATTCATCAAACCAAATTGACAAAACTTCATGAACATTCTGTCCAGTTATTTTCAAAAAGCGGAGATCGGTCGGACGGACGGACGGATGACGGATAAAGACCCACCACATAAACCCATGTGACTGAGCTAAACATTAACTTTACCACATTTTAACTGCGAATGTCAATGTTCTGAAAAAAAGAAAGAAAAAAATGGCCGTCATCGCCCAATTTACTTAAATTGAAAAAAATATTTTCAGACGGGACGCAGCTAAATCAGACTCACTGCTGAAGAAGTCTATGATAACAGCATCTTATACAGGAGGCATCAGCTGGGAGCCAAAGTTACAACCTGATAGTTATTGTCCTGTGAACATCCGCTGGTTTCCTTACGACCGTCAAACGTGTCATCTCATATTCAGCTCAGAAAACTACAACGGTTATGAGGTGAGAAGCAAAACAGCGCCCCTTGCGGAGTATTGCCTGTCGCGCGAGCATGGGACATACATACTTCAATGCGGTTGCCTGGGTACTTTTGACAGCGATTGATGATTATGGCTATTTCGCATCTGCAAATATGCAAAGGTGCACTTCGCCAAACCACACATCAGAATTATGTGCATGTACCAAGCATCAAAACCATATACAATAACTCCATGAAGCAAAGAAAATGAATCCCTGCTGGATAGTAAATGTGTTGCGAAATGTATTCCCAGACGTGTGTTGCGAAAGCACACGCACCCCATCACCACAAACACGTCGAATTCAAACAGCGATCCATGTCGTTTGGACAACTTCATAATTTCGAGGCGTCCGTCCACTGCGCCGTCAAGAAGCGTAGCGGACCGAGGCCTTGAAGTTATGAAGATGCCTTTAGCACGTCAAATTCAGGCGCAAACCAGCATAGTAAGCCTCAGCCCATTTCTTACCGGGGTGACGTATTGCAACAATCCAATTTAGTTTAAACGTATTTATTTAGTCTGGATAGCCCTATAGTAGTACATCAGGATGACTAATACATGGGTTCTCCAGAACATGGAGACACACAGTAAGTATATACAAGACACATATGACAAAACAAATGTTACCAATGTATTATGTCTATGTAAACTCTGTACGAATATCAAAGTTTGATTACTTGTAAGATACAAGTTAAACCAATATGGATTGAGTTCAGTATTTACCCATTAAAGAAAAAAGGTATGATACAAATAAATTTGCATAGTCCAACCGATGAATACTACAGTAACAGTAACGGAAACATTTAGTCGTTAAAGCGCCTGGTATCAATAATGTATTAATGGAGAGCATCACAGATCTGGATATTCAGGCAGTTCGAAAGCTCGTTACTGCCACGGAGAAATATTTCAACTAACCTATCACTACCAATATGAATTATAAGATGCGGGCTAACCCCCGGAGCAATCAAAGGAATAACAGTATTCAGTAATCTGTTTCTCGGAACGATGTAATAGGGACAGAAGAGTAGGAAATGCTTGGAATCTTCAGTGGGATAAGAACAGGCACAGAATGGGTCAGGTAGGATGTTAATTTTGTGAAGGTCGGAGTTTAGTCTAGAGAATCCTAGGCGTAATTGCGTGTGGCAAATATTAGCAAATCTGTCACCATGGAGATAGAACTCGGGAACAGTGTCGGTGGCTAAAAGAGTAGTTTTAAGTTTCGATTTGAATATATGTAGAGCAAGCGAATCTCTGATGTCGGAAGGCAGGTTATTCCACTGTTTGATAGCATCTGGGAGGAAAGAGTTAGACAGACGCGATGTTCTACATCTAACGGGGCGCACTGACATTGAATGTCGGAGAGCACGACCAGCAGGAGGAGGGGGTACTAGATTAGATAGATAAGAAGGAGTCAGTTTGTGGTACATTTTGTAAAAGAGGACAAGCTTAAAGTATTTACGTCTGTCTGCGAGAGTTGACTAGCCAAGTTCACGAAGTAAATTAACATGTGATGTATGTTTCAAGGCACCTGTACAAATTTTAGCGGCATTATACTGAATCGATTCCAGTCGATCAGACAGGACTTTACCACAGTTGTCGAATAAAACACAGCCGTACGCAAGGATTGGTCGGATCATAGAACAATATAGTTTGACCAGGGATTTGCGTGACAGTTTATACTTGAACCTACGCAGTAAGGAAATTCTTTGACCAGCTTTGTTGGTAATCCGTGTGATATGGGCTTGCCAAGATAAGTCACCACTCAAAGTGATTCCGAGATGTGTATGAATGTCTGCCTCAGGAATCGGAGACCCACGCAAGAAAACTGGCGGATGATGAGGTTTCACTCGTTTCACAGAAAATATAACAGAAAGTGATTTGGTGGCATTGAATTGTGCTGGAGTCCAGAGTCTCTCCGGAGAAGCAGAGCGGCATGTCATATCCGCATGGTTGATCTGCTCCAGGTGGATGAAGTGCACGTGCAGATGTAATGCATGAGGCATATTTTAGCTAAGAGGACTATTCTTGATTGTGAAAAATGTCTTATGGCAACAATTACTGGCAGCATTTCTTTCTACATTCAAGATCGTCAGCTTTCAAAACCTGTATAACTATACTATGCCAATAATGTGATAATGACAATTACGATAATAGTTATGATAATGTTAATGATATAAACGGCAGCATTGCAGCCCAAAAATGTCTCTCTATGACATTATCCATTCAAGTTTGTAAGTTTTCAAAATATTCTAGCTTTCCGACATTTTGTTTTGTCTTTTGTTTGATTTGGCTTTTTTTTTCTTTTTCTTTTTTTTTTTTTTTTTGCTTTGTTGTTGGGGGTTTTTTTTGTTTTTTTGTTTTTTTGTTTTTTTTTTTTGTTTTGTGTTTTTTTTTGTTTTGTTTTGTTTTGTTTTTGTTTTGTTTTTGTTTTTTTTTTGTTTTGTGTTTTTTGTTTTTTTTTGTTTTTTTTTTTCTCTTTTGTTGTTGTTGTTGTTGCTGCTGTTTTGTTTGTTTCTTGGGGAGGGAGCGGGGGTGTTTTTGTTTGTTTTGGTTTTCTGTAACTGTACTTTTGAGGGTTCTTCAAAGATGTATGCTTGTTATCCACAATTACAGCTTAACCAGTGGATATCGTGTACTTAACAATATAATGACCACACCAACAGAGTGTTTCGGTGTCTAAAAAAAAATCAAATATCCACTTTCAAAGAGTAAGATTAAACGTTCTCCACATTACCCGGAATCGGATGCTTTCATTTGTATTGTATGACATCCTCATTTCGAGTAGCGATGCTTCATTATCAAAGCGGCATTATTGTGATCTCCAAAGGTGTGTGCTTTAGTTAACAGTTGTTGATTGCACGTACAATGATGAGAACGACCTCATCTTCAAATGTTACATTGTTTTAGGTAAAACTTGCATTAACTGACAAACGGACGAGTGCAAACTTCAACGATGGAGAAATATCTCTTAGAAATTACCATTTCAACACAGAGTGGAATCTTCTTGGAACGAAAGCATTTATCACTGAGATATACTTTCCATGCTGTGAGGCGCCTGTCTTACAGGCAAAATTCAATATAACTATCGAGCGAAGATCTGCCTTTTTCAAGCTAACTTTCATTACCCCAGCAACAATTGTGGGTTTATTGATGCCCTTTATGTTTTTGCTACCACCCGGGTCCACGACCAAGATAACCATGGGTAAGCAGTCACTCACTTTCTACTACTACTACTACTACTACTACTACTACTACTACTACTACTACTACTACTACTACTACTACTACTACTACTACTACTACTACTACTACTACTACTACTAGTACTACTACTACTACTACTACTACTACTACTACTACTACTACTACTAATAATAATAATAATAATAATAATAATAATAATAATAACAATAATTGAATATCTGTATTCTGATACACCCAGACAGAGTTACCTCTGTTCTTCTCTGGGACCAGTAAACATGTGTAGAGTATATATACAAATGTTACAAATATATGACAGAAAAAACTGAACGACAAGCAAGTTCAAAATTAAAACATAAAAATCATGTAAAATAGCGAGCCTTATAATTGCGTTTGAAAGAAGGTAAATCGTGTGAACTGCCGGTAAAATCGTCAAGAGATATCCAGACTGTGGCACCATTGTAAGCGAAAGACTTCTTAAAAGAACTTTTCTTGACACCGGGGACTAAAACATTCGTAGAATGGGTATTCTTGTATTATAAATATGAGAATCTGAACATAAAGTAAACTGATCACAGAGATAGTCCGGTACAAGGTTATTGATACATTTATACATCAGGGTTGCGGTATGGAATTGTCTATGTTGCTCCAATGTTTGCCATACAAGACTAAAAACAAGATTTATTTCCATTGTATTTCTAAAATCGAAGTTATTACATATTATCCTGGCGGCGTAATTTTGAAGTTTTTGAAGTCTATGAGATCCACGAGCACCACAAATGTTCCACACAGTGTCTGCATAATCTAAGTTTGGATTGATACAAGAGAAATAAATGGTTTGAAGCAAACTGCTTGGGAGTGCTTAAACGACGGAGTACAGTTAATTGACCATGCACCACTTTGCACACATCCACTAAATGTTGACGCCAGGTCAGCTGATCGTTAATAGTAACACCAAGGTACTTTACATAATCTGCCTGGTCGATTTTCTCCCCGTATAAAGATATGTCTAATGCCTTATTGTTATCATGCCCGCAAATGTGGGAGAGTTGCATTGAGGGTCATACATACGCTGATATGTTTTTCTGGCACCTGGTCGACTTTGAGTGCAGAGATTGCACCACGGGAATGGTTGCTTTGGGTTTGTTACCCTCGAAGGGCTTATTTAACATTTTTATGGAAGTGCATGTGTCAGATGGCAGATGACACCAAGTACAATGTGAAACACAAATGGGTTTGCCTGGCAAGAAGGAAGAGCACTTAATAAATAAATAGATAAATAAATAAATAAATAAATGAATGAATGAATGAATGAATGAATGAATGAATGAATGAATGAATGAATGAATGAATAAATAAATAAATAAATAAATAAATAAATAAATAAATAAATAAATAAATAAATAAATAAATAAATAAATAAATAAATAAATAAATAAATAAATAAATAAATAAAAATATTATAAACCGTATCACGGTTGCTTCAAGTTATATCCGGGGCACAGTCACGAGTTTCAATCGAAAACACCAGCAGGAAATTGTTCATAGGTGTCTAATCGTACACATGGAAATCCACTGAGCGTCATTACCAAAAATAGCGAAGAGAATTGTTTTACAAATGGCTGGCTGTTATGGATTACTTTAAAGATGAAGCAAATTTTAAAAAGCGTGAAAAGAGAGCTTTTCGATTTTTTTCGTCCTTAGTTGAGTTCACCGTGTGGCGGCGTAACAAAAAGGACAGCTTACCACCCCTAGAATTTTGGCACCGGCAAAAACTGCAATTGAAGCGTACCGGATAGGGAATTCCACAAATGCACGGTTCTTTTTCATATTTGGGATATTTCAAGGATACCGCTCATAAATATATAGAATGATAAAGTTAACCATAGCTAATTCACTCTTTCAGACACCAAAGCATCAAATGTGCGAGAGTTTGCTTCATAATCTATCTTTTCATTCTGTGGTTTCGGGTGTATATGTTCTTGTTGATGGTACCTAATCTTTCTCAAGTGGCAGTTGACTTCTTGTTTTAATTAAAATGATAATAATAATTCGTGGACAATTCCAGCTAAGCTTCTATTTCACCTTTGAGATCATTTTCATTGCTTCTGACCATAATAAATCTCGTCTATCTTTAAAGTATCCTCATTGACATAAACATGGACTCGTCTTTCTTTTAAGCCAGACTAAAATACCTTTACTAAAGCGGTTAAAACGGGTAAATCGGCGAACATGTACTGGAACATAATGCGTCGCGCGCTCACTTTGTGGCACGATGTTGAGCTGGCGCCATTCCCTGTTAGTGTACATAAGTATCAAAATACTCATGATACTACATGTTAAGCAACCAGTACATCCCCGGCATGCAATATGACTGTAACGGCCCGGCCCGCGTGCAACATGGGAAAAATCACTATTTACTCAATTATCATAGGACCGGTTACATACAGTAT
Organism: Hermodice carunculata; assembly: GCA_964020975.1. Lineage (NCBI taxonomy): Eukaryota > Metazoa > Annelida > Polychaeta > Eunicida > Amphinomidae > Hermodice > Hermodice carunculata. The sequence continues at coordinate 71,805,251 of OZ026616.1, forward strand.
TAGGATTAGTTACATATAATTTGAATAGTCACAACCAAAGCACTCATTTTATGTCAGAGTTGCAAAGGTTCAAGTTCACAGTCTCCTTCCTATTATTAGCTATCTGTAGTGTTTGCCATGACGACTGGTATTGAATTAAGTGTCATCAGGAATTTTCCCCACCTTGATGTTTTTTACAGACTTTATTTTTATATCTTTATTTTTAATATATTCCTTCAAAGAACAGGGGGAGGGAGCTAAAATGAAACCTCAACAGGAATACAAGTTCCGTTAAGGCGCACGTAACAACAATAATAAATCAGATGTTTCTTTCTTCCCAACTGATTCATAGTTCGGATACGACTATTTGTTTTGTTTATAATACTGCAGATAAACAAATATCGTACGTATGTATGAATCACAATGCGGTAGGTCGACGGTGAGGAGAGAATGATTATCGCCAAGGTCGTTCTTACGTCACACCGATGAACAAACTAATTTCAATGAAAAAAAAAACATTAAATTTCAAAGTCCTTTCATTTACCATGCTGGAAAATACTTAAAGACATTACAGTGTCTTTTAAACGTAATTCATTTTATTTTGCTTTAATCGGTAGGATTTGGCATCATGCTGACGTTAGTTCTATTATTGGGTACACTTGTGCCATATTTGCCACCTGCTTTCCACGCAGCTCCCCTTCTCCGTAAGTACAACGTTTTACCGTATGAATAAGGATAACTGGTAAATGCTTCACAGGAACAAGCTCTGTAATCTTCATGTAGTCTATCGTCATAAATCCTACATTTAGTGAATCGATGTGCGATTATTGATAATATTCCACAAACAAGCCCTAAAATCATTGCTTGCTTAATTTCTAAATTTAAAGTATTACTGGCATTGACTTATTGGTATTCACCATTGTTGTGATACGATATGGCTTCTTATAATTCTCGTGTCTTTGATGGACCCTTTTTGACAGGGGGCAGCACTTGAGGTCATAATTTTCACGATTAAATTCGTTGAATAAAAACAAACCCTTTGAAGCTTTTGTTAGGTAAAAAGCTAATTTTATGCAAATGAACACTACCAAGTGACGCCATCTGGAGCGTTTCATTGTACATTAGGAGCACAAATCGTGAGAGTCAATGTAAGGGTGCCAGATGGTGACAACTTGAAAATCTGACAACTTCCAAATCTTATTTTACAGTAGCTTAGCAAGTTTCATCATTCCCTTTTCCTTAAATTTGTTTCGATACAATGATTTCAAAGGCCAAAAATAATTCAAAGGGCCGAATATTTCAATGAAATCTTTTATGAAAATCTCGCCTTCAGTCCAGTGTATTCGTCTTGTGTTTGTTTCCTTTCTGTACTTTCCAAATCAGGGGTGTGTTCATGTATGGGACACGCATGCATGAATGAAAAGACAGACTAGATACGACGCTTTTGTGTATTCATAACAAGACAAAAGGTATGATAATTCTGTTATAAAATTTATTTTCGCCATTTCATCAGCTTTGAAAGAGAAATGGGTCGATAGTAGTCAATTTATCATCGTTTTCCATGCTATAATCCCAGCCTCCAACATACTGATAAAGCTGAAATGTGTTTGAAATAGCATAACAGTCTTGAAGATTTATCCTACTATATGACCATTGTCTTTGCAGTTAAATATTATGTAATCCTTCTCGCCGAGGTGTCAGTTTCATTGGCTATATCCGCCGCATTGTCAGTTGTTGCCGTGCGAGGTCCCAGAAGAAGAAAGCCAGCGACGTTTGTCAAAAAAGTATGTTACTATGTTTCTTGCGGATGGACTAGCCTGTACATTAGACTACTTTCATAACTTCGTCTTGCGGGCCTTTGGAATTCATGCTTGATACCTTTTTCACAATGCTGTGATAGTGGTGCGCATGCGTGCGACTGACCACTCTCCCCAGCTTTCGGTATGAAAATGCAAACAAACAAAAGTCAGTTGAAGCCGGTGACCAGCAAAGGGTGACACAAGTGGTTCGTCGCCACTAGTTTGTGAAACTTGGACCTAAGAATTTATAAAGAAACATAATCATTGTCCTGCGAACATAAATGTTACCATAACGTTAACACCGCTGAGCAGTTCTTTGACTCTGTGTGACCAATACGGTACCCGTAGATATCCAATATCTGCGTACAGGTATGCTGGTACGAGCGTGCACCGTAGCTTATGGAATCTTTCAATTTCTCTAATAGATTGACATTACGAAGTGTGAGATAATAGCCGATGCACGGTGTAACATAATAGGGAATTTATGTCAAAGTTAGCATTTAGTATTAAACTGGACGGTTGTTTTTGTAATTATTTATAGTAATTATTTTGTATTTATTTATAGAGTTATTTACCACATTTTATTTAGTTTTTGGTATCGGTAGTTTATCTATTGTTTCCTACAGCAAGTCTGCATGTATGCGGACACATACTTCAGGAAAACATGAAGAAGCTGTTCGTTCTGCGGAGATCCGCACAGGAAAACAGCTTTGACAATTTATTTATTTGTCTTCTATTGGTTCTGTTTTTTAATGAGTCTACAGCGAGTCCGGGAACCAGCTTATCATGGGTGATTGGGGCGGAAGCGTCTTTCTAGATACAGTGTCCGAGATACGTCCGTTGAGATATCTGTGTTCTAAGGACATGCTCAATCTAGCTGATTTTTTTTTTAAATTCTTTTTCTTTGATTTTTGTTTGTTTTTTGTTTTTTTTGTTTTTTTTTGTTTTTTGTTTTTTGTTTTTTTTCTTTTCTTTTATTGTTTTTTTTAGTGTATTTTTGTTTTTATTGTTGATTTAAGCTTCGTGCACGGAGGTGCCACAGGGTCATCGGTCTTTAACTGGCCTCCTGCCTCAGCATTGTATGTGTCTATATATGGGGCCTATGTATATGTATATGACGCAAATTTTTTATTAGGTTTCTTTGCTCCGATGTGTGGTCCAAAGGCCCTACCCGAATATATTTTTTTTTGAAAATGTGGATACGATGTTGGTATGTGAATGCTTTTTGTAGGATATTGTTCCCAAATAACATTTGGAATATATCATTCCTTCCATGATAAGTTAGAATATTTATTTCATCAATTTCTAAAGCAGTGTCCTCCGCCTCCCCCCTTGATATTAAATGGGTGTCTTCTTACAATAAATGTTGCGAATTTCAGATTCTAGTAGATCGACTAGGGAAGGTTGTCTGTGTATCGCCCAGGGAATCTTCAAGCACCAAGAAGCAGCAAGTTCACGTGGACCTACAGCGAGACACCAAGGAAGGAACCAAAGACGAAAATGACGACACCAACCATGATGCGTCATCCAATGACAGCACAACCGGCGTTGACCAGTATTACCAAATCGCTCTTGTACTTGACCGTTTTTTATTCGTCGTCAGCTTGATTATCATATTTGTCACCATTGTAACTTCAGCATTTTGATTTGTGGTGCAATTCATGATTTCAATCATTCAGCAATACAACTTTACATTATATCATGCACAAGTGTGCACATGTAAGGCCCGCATTGAATTGTTTTAGTTTGTTACGTACTTTAACTCCGTGCATGGTAGTGTACATATACATGTATCTACATATAAACATTTTCCCACACTACTGGTCCTACATTGGCCCAACACACTGGGGCCAACGAAGCCAAAAGTGGGCATTAGAATAGTCATATTTTGGTTATATGCTGGGTACCTATAGTAGAGAAATCTATATTTCATGAAACTTGGCATGTTTATAGCTCATACTAGCTGAAAAAAAATGACATGTTAAGTGACTTTGAGATGACCATGAAATGGCCTTGACGGTCACTTTAGTGATCTACATATGGCGGGGTTTTTTGGCCTTTTTTCGTCTTTTTGACACATTTATAACAAGAAATCGCAAAAAGCGAAGAGAACAAACTGTGTAAAATTTTGCGTAAAACATTTTGAAAAAAATAAATAAAATATGAAATTAGCCCAAAGATGAAAAAAATACACAAGGGGTATTTTGCAATAGTTTATTCCATTTTTACATAACAGGCATACATCTGTACATAAAATAGGTGAAACACGAAGATTACGCCCATTGAGCAGATATTAAAAAAAAAAAACACCCCAAAATTTTATGTTTTAAAGAAACGTCTATTTGAAATTGTAGCCTATAAACCCATTGTTCGTGGCCATCTTGGATTGAGAAATCGAAAACGAGGTTCTAATTTCAAATTGATAAAAGTCCACTAAGACTTAATAAATTCACGTGATTTTTTTTTCAAATCATCTACTGTTTTAGCTGCCAAGTTTGATGGAGATTTGCCTTTAACTTCAGAGGTTATGCCAAATGTATTCTTAAGTAAACGAAAATTAGTCATTTGGGCCATAGTGCAAGGATCAAAACGTGCAACGGCAAAACCTTGAGCATTATATTCGTTCATATGAAGTATTTTATGGTGATTATACATTTAGAACGTGTAGCTATAATTTCTTATATCTTGTTTAACATACGTAGGCCCATTGCATGCTGTAAATTTATAGTTATGTTCGCTACAATTTTAACCATTGCTTGGTGAGACTGAGATTGAGTGAACAACCTTCACTGGGGGCTCTTATAGAGGTTTCTAGGAGCATGGGCCTAATCATGTCTGGGAGTAGGGAGCAGCATATGTAATTTCTGTCCGCAGGGAGCAATAAAAAGCCTTGCGAAAGTTTAGATGGACATTCAAGAATAGGAAATAATTTAGTTACTTTGCTCTCACCAAAATCATCATTTGCCCCGATAGGCTATCCAGTGTCATTTAGGATTGCTTCAGAGTTGGGCTTTGTGAGCATATTGCCAGATCTTGTGTTATACATGCACCTTACATAATTATATTGCACCTTTAGTCTGGCCACTATTGCTTGACAGCAATCCCTCTGTTTCTGCACATACCAAGTCTAGCTAGACAGTGGGCTTTTAGTAGGGAGTATAAGAAACACTCAACCAAATCAAAGCAATGGGCTTTTAATGAACAGGAATAGCACGAAGTAAATGATATTGGCCAACAATGCGCTCCCAGTGTGATGTATCACTATAAAAGCTCATGTTGTGTACGCAGAGTGAATCGACCATCAGTAATAGCATTGGAACTAATTTTCATAACATGCATCCAGTGTGTACTAGTGTATTGTTTCATGTACTGGAAAACAAGACTACAGCACAATGTGTACTGCTTCCACACTATGTTTGCAATGTTAAAGCAGCATACACAATAGCAGAGGTTAAGCCAATACACACACTTCTTGTGGGCTAGAGGTGTTAGTTCTCATTGAAGTAATATTCAATAAGTTGTTAAATTTTGCAGATGAGGTGTTAAAATTGATAGGAACATTTTTATCACTTCTACATCAGGTATCATAAAAACATGCACATGTATTCCTCTCATATTAAAAGGATATATCAATTTGACCCCCAAAGCTTAAAAGGATATATTAATTTGACCCCCAAAGCTTTAAACATCCAGTCTGCATTAGATATACAACACATAAATCAAAATAATTAATAATGTATGTACATAGCAATATATAACTATTTGGGCCAAAATATACTTTTTCTAAAATTGTATATGTTTTTTAAAGTTCTTCACAATAAGTTTTTTTTTTTTTTTTTTGCTTTTCAATAGATCTATATACATAACTGCAAAATCTTCTCAAGATTTTTGATAAATGCACATGTCTTTCTGCTGTGGAATACAAAGTTTGAACTGCTGTGGAAATACAAGGTTTGAAATATGCGTGTTTTTCAGAAAAAATGACAAAGTTGATGACATACTAATTTTATACATTTTACAGTTTAACCTTTCTAAATCTGGATTTTACAATGAAAAATGTGGAAACTGGAGCTGGCAAGCTTATGACTGACCTTTAGAATTCTAGTTTACCAACAAAAGATAGTGATGTTTATAATTTATTTAATATGTTAAGATTACGTCACCTTACCTGTCAACATTTGAAAATCCCCCTATGGGGAATTGCGCGTGAGCGGTCACGTCAACCAGGAACAAGGCAACGCGAGTACTCACCAGTAAAGACGCCTGTTGCTATTTTAATAAAAGAACTAATCAAATATTTGACTTTCACTTTTTATTATCCTTTTCAGCAACAACAGGAAACAAGCTACCTACTAGTATGTGATATATGTGCACAAAGCCTGCATGACAATTCATCACAGCATAAAATGTAAATTAACTACGGCAGGAAATACCGCATGAATATCCTTCAGGTTGAAGTCTCACCATTAAACTGTTCTACAGTGAAAATGTATCTATAAGTACAATAGACTAAACATCTGCAGTGCAAGTGATCAGAGAATGATAAGAGAGAAAAATCAAACTACTGTATAAGATGTCACATAAATGTCCATCAAGAGTTCACACTGCTAAAAAACTGCTTAGATTTGAATACACACACACACACATACACACACACATACACACACACACATATATATATATATATATATATATATATATATATATATATATATATATCAAATTTATTACTAACTTAAAGTCGACAGTAGATCTCATCACAGAATGAAAAGAAAACTACTGTAAACAGTATCCTCAGTTGTGGAACTTAAATATCGAGGATAATAATTGTGCACCAATGATTCGTTGCATAGCGCTTTCAATATTCATTGTTCTGCATCAATAAACGTTAAAATATGTGGTAATGTTCGTCGGTCTGGAAAATTTATGTATAATATTATTAAATTCTAGAACTAGCAAATTATTCATCACACAGCAGTGTCTCAGAGCACCATCAGCAACAAATTTTACATTCTTTTTTGATCATTCATCAGATCAGTTTTATAAAGCTGTCATAAATATGCAATGCATTCAATATAGCCACACTTTGCAAGGAATGTAAAATAACAGTCATTTCTTGAAGGATGGTCCTGTTGTAATTATAAGTAGCACATTTAGCAGCCTTAAAGAGTGGTTTAATTGGCTGCCACTGGAAATACGGATCCTTATTGTTCAGTTTTGCACTGAACAGGCTGCTCAATGTACTATTGTCGCCATCTGACCTATATTAAGTCTTATCTTTCTAAAAATGCTAAACACATTTCCGAAATCAGAGTTGCTATTTGGGATAGTGAGCATTGCCTGAAGGAACGTAGAAAGCAGGGGGAACCTAGTATCTCCAGTCATGTGTTTTTTTAATTTCTTCACTTGTCCCCAGCATTCAACAAGTCTTGCCTCTCCCCTGGCAAACTTGGGAAGGTCTACCTCTGGAGTCACTTGGAACGCTTCACACACCCCTTCTAGTGCTGACAGTTGGTCTGGCTGGATAAACTTTGAAAATCGTTAAATATCAGACACTGTACAATATAAAATGTTTTTTTAAAAAAACATTACATAATGCAAAAGATACAATTATGTAAAATGTAAATAGTTACAAGCAGTCACTTTACATTATTATTGTTTAGTTCGCGCAACCTACATGTCGATGAAGTGATGTTATCCTCCAAAAAGCCCAGCTTCTGCACCACTGGATCCTTGATGGGGAACTTTGAAATCATCTCACACATGGGCCCCTAGTGCCAAATAGTCTGGCAAATTTCTAGAGATAGGAAAACCTTAAAAATATTCACTTTCGGAAAAAAGGAACAATGACTGTCTCATCATAAATATGTCATAATTTACATCAAAATTTACTTGTCTTGTCACTAAACAGGTTTATAGAATATACAAACATGCATCTCCGACATACAAGAGTACTGAACAACAGAGCAGAAGGGGGCGCATATGTGTCTTCTTTACCCCACTGATGTAGAACAGCCGGACACCCCTTGAAATATAAAGTTGAAAGAAAACGTTACTTACAATATATGAACATAGCAAACTATGGTTAATAGTTATGTGTGATGATGATGTATGTCTGAATTATAAACAACAACGTTATACCAGCATATCAAGGTAACTGTACGTCCCCAATACGTTGTAAACTAAGAAATATACTGGAAGTAATAAAAATAAATAAATGAGTAAATATACTCTACCTTAAGAAGTCAGCTAGAGCTGAGGGGCTGATGTCTTCCTCTGCTTCATAGGGGAAGGATCTGGCATCAGATCCAACAGACAGATTGTCGTCCTTATGCTGATTCCTGAGATTCCCGTTATCTACATCAGTAACATGTGAAGCTTCCCTAATGACCTTTGTTTTTACAAACTGGCTCACGAACTTGCACAGTAGACGTGTAATCTCTTCTTCCAAGTATCCGATCTTGCTCTCGCTTGCCTAAAAGATAACGTTATCCAGACATAGCTTATCACCCTCTGTGCATTAATTTTTAATGAGGATTATTACTTTTATATAGATGGGTGGCGGTTAACTTTTAATACAGCACACACTTCACAGCATTTTGTACCTTGCAATGTCACCAGCTGAAAATAAAAGTTTTGAAAAAAAATCCGTTACTTAAAATGTTGTGTTGAAGTCGTTCAGTGGGTCTAATATGTAGCCCATGAACTTATATGTAGGTCTCATCTTGGGATCCCCTAACTGTTCTGCTGCTCTCTTCATACATCTTGTTGTCTATAGTAGTAGTAGTAGTAGTAGTAGTAGTAGTAGTAGTAGTAGTAGTTTATTGATGCAATAATGGTCCAAAACAGTGCATACATAGTATATATTCAAAAGCGCTCCAATATAAGACATCACATTACGTCTTGATGGGAGTTGCAGTAGCTGTGAAGTGCTGGCCAGTGGTGGAGCAGGCGAAAGACACACTTCAGTAATGAAAACCATCGTGTTGACGAATGCTTGAGTATTTTAAGGGTCTCCCCATCGTTGAACTCAAATATTCCTTCTAGGTTTCCATCCTCTTGGGACTACACCAAGTAAAAACATAAATGACATGTATACAAGATCATTTTAATAATGCAATACAATGATAAACTTGGATATGTTCATTCTCAGAAAATTATTATGCATCAGGCCATCGTCACAAAATTCATAAATTTCAAAACCCGTCTATTACAGAAATGTTTCACATTTCCATTTTTTCCACGTCACTTCCTGTCTTGTCAATCTAAATTTATATGATTAATCATATTCATCGGACATAATTCAATAATTTAAACCTGCTTGTCAACAAATGCTCCCCTCTTCCATGTCTTCATTGTTTGCTCTTTTGACATTCAGCCTAACTTGTACGAAATTGCACAATGTATCTGTAAACTTTATACCATATGTGTATTTTCTTGAAAATTAATATTTACCTGTATTGAAAGTGGTAGGAAACATCTACCAACAAATCCTCTATTGGCACTCGCATGGCTTTGATTCCAGCTACGGTGCAAAAGTTCACCAGATGACACAAACAACTAACATCAAACACATCTGGGTTCTTCCCTTTGATTTTGTTCACAACTGAGTTCTTTTTGCCTATTATTGGTCACAATTATCACTTGTAAATGCAAGCACATTATCCCCGGAAAGACCTTTTTCTTGAAGCACTCTTTCAACGCAATCAAGAACAGACTTCATTGGCGTGGGTAGGGCGGCTGGCCCGAACCAAGAAAAGCCAATGAACGGGCGCGTGTTATGCTGATGCGTCCCACAATGTATTGGCAGTTCCCATCCTTCCAAGTGTTTTGATTCACGTAGAAACTTCAACAGAAATCTTGTCGCAGACGACATATTACATCCGGCCACTTCGACACCATTTGAATGAAACGGTGAAGTTTTGAGAGAGAGAGAGAGAGAGAGAGAGAGAGAGAGAGAGAGAGAGAGAGAGAGAGAGAGAGAGAGAGAGAGAGAGAGGGAGAGAGAGAGAGAGAGAGAGAGAGAGAGAGTGGGGGAGGGAGAGAGAGAGAGAGAGAGAGAGAGAGAGAGAGAGAGAGAGAGAGAGAGAGAGAGAGAGAACCTCAGCAACTAGAACAATCTCAGGGGAATGTTACAACAGAACGGCAGGAGACTGCCAGGGGCCATTAGCCCCAATATATATATATATTGGTGAACATTGAATTACACCGTCATGTATAGCGTTAATCATCCTGGTTGCGTCGTTTAACAAAGCACCGACTTTTTTTCGATTTCTGCTATGTAGTTCATTTTTAAAAAAAAGTACAATACTGTTCTTTAGAAGGAATTTAGGACTCTAAAAGTAGTGGTATAATAACTGTATACAATGCAAATATTTTGCCCTGGTCTCTCCCTGTTTTTGAAAACAAATGCAAAAAATGTAATTCATACCAGTTTATAACATTTTTCTGCATGTTCATGTAAGTACAATTTTGCGTATTAGTGCAAAGTTTTATTTTATAATTAATATTCAGTTGTAGAATAGTGTGTATGATTTCCTGAAAATTATAAATATCTAACAAAGTTTCCTGTGATGCAGCCTACCCACTAATTCAAAGGTGTGCGATTTACGGGTGTTCAGAAATAAATTCCCCGTTTCAGTCGTCATGTTCCCCTTGCGGTGTGGAACCGTTGCCAAGATAGACAAGACACAATTCCACATTTCGTACTGGTGTACTTACTGGCTATCAATTTCATATTTGGCTGTTATTGTAGCGTCAGTGTGGGCATGTCGCCTCACTCTCGGACGTCTCACACCCGGTGAAACGATTTTTACTTTATGATTTTTACAATTCTGAGGTCAATTTCATATTTTGATCCAGCTCTTATCGAAGCCTATATTCCTGCGCAATATGAAAGTCCCAGGTGAAAAACGTCAGTTACCATGCAGAAACCAAGCTCACCAATAGGGCTCTAGGTGGTGACCTTGGACATTTGGCCAAGATCATCCATCTTCTAAGCTGACCAAGTCCTAATTGAGAACCTAAGGTCATAACTTTCATTCTGAGTTAAAATGCAGAAACGAGGTTCACTAAAATGCCCTTCTGACCTTTTGACCTTTGAAGTTAGGTCTGGGATTATAATCATGTGCATTATTGAGGTCCTATCATTAAAAAAAAACAACTTTTCTAGTTATCATGCAGACACCGAACTCACTATAGCACCATAGCGACCTTGGAAATAGAGTCAAGGTCAATCGACTTCATATTTCACCTACCCCTTACATAGGAGTATATACCTGGTCACTATCAAAATTCTATCTTAAAAACATATTGGGTTATGGTGCGGAAACCACAGTCCCTCCACCGATCAACCCACCGAACTGATGACCTTGGGAATTTAGTCAATGTCATCCATCTTCTAAGCTAACAAAACCTTATTGAGGACTATTACCATGTATAATATTGAAGTCATAACTTGAATTTTGAGTTGCAATGCAAAAACCGTGTTCAATTAAGTGAGATTGTGACCTTTAAATTTAGGTCCAGGTTACCTATCGTCAGACTTGATCTAGCCATGGACTTTAATCTTGTGAAATATGCAGGTCCTATCATGGAAATGATTTTAGTTATTGTGCAGAAATTAAAAGTTACTACAGTACCTCAATGACCTTGGAAATAAGGTCAAAGCCAACTACTTCCATACTTCACCTTGTCCTTATATTGGAGTCTATACGTGGGTACTCTGAGAGTCCTATCTTAAAAGCTTCTGGAGTTATGGTGCGGACACGACAGTCCCTCCACCGACAAACCCAACGACCTAGTGACTTTGGGAATTTAGTCAATGTCATCCATCTAAGCTGACAAAGCCCTAATTAAGGACGATTACCATGTGCAATATTGAAGTCATAATTTAAATTTTGAGTTACAGTTGAGAAACCAAGCTCACTAAAGTCACCTTGTGACCTTTGAATTTATATAAGTCAAGGACACCCATCTTGAAACTAAGAACTATAATTCTGTGCAATATAAAGTCGTATCATAAGATTATTTCTACTTACCGTGCGGAAACCACAAGTTACTACACTACCTCCGTGACCTTGGAAATAGGGTGAAGATCAACCGTCTTCATATCTCACCTAGCACTGATACTGGAGTATATATCTGGGCAGTATCAAATTCCTGTCTTAAAAACTTGAGTTAATGACGGAAACCAAAGTCTCTCTACCGATAGACCGACACGTATCTTCAAATGGGGGCATAATGAAATGCACCCCGTTTGCATCGTCTTACAAATGAACGAAAACCCAATGTTGTTTGATAAATAGTTTATATATAAAAATCTTTATTTTACATGTTTGAAAAATCTACGGATTTTCCATTGGGATAGAGAATAACGTTTAAACTTAGGGTGATAAAAGTTGATAAGAACGATCCATGGTTATCAAATATCAATGTGGTATTCATCCAGACAGTGATAATTCAAAGACATACATTGTTATTGTCATACCTCTGTTTAAATGCAAGTCTTACGTAGTATTTTGCATGTAATGGACAACATTGTCCTAGGGCAGCAAATAACGTGTAACACGTAATATGGCCTTCGACGGTTCTTTCGCCTTTTTGTCTCCTCTCCTCATTTTTTCGTACAAACCAGCTTATAAACTATACCCGAGTGCAAACGTACGCAGCATTCCAAGCTACAAAGTGTAACAATTGCATTGATAATGCAACTTCTCGCACAAGGAAAGCAATATTATAATATCATATATTATGCCATATTGTCACTGTGAGACAGTTTTTATAAACATGTACATACAAAATATTTAAAAGCACCTTATGCACACACAAGAGACAAAAAGGGACATTACGGTGGTGTTTTGTAACTTTTCAGTGACTGTTTCTAATAAAACTGGAACGTTGGCTCAAAACATCGCAAGAGCAGGCGTGACGTCACCCACCATACTCCTGCATCACTCCAAACGTGCAAAGTAATACTTGTGCGATTCATCCAAACCCAATCTTAAAAATACCTACATTCTTCTCCAACTGGACGAAAGAAAATATAAAAAAAAAACGAAAAAAAGCGCAGAGAACAAATAAAGTTTAAGACAAGCAAAAGACCCTCAATAGTGAACAAACCAAAATAATATATCTGCAGTTTATAAACAACTGACCAAGGCTTCGTTATATGTTTGAAGAATGAAGCATGTTCAGAAACCAGTAAATTTATGCAATATGATCTGGTTCATAAAATGCAAGTAAGGACTAAATAAATTATTCTGTCCGCAAATGGACAAGCATTCGCTTGACGTTTTCAGCGATTCAAAATAACCGTTTGCGTCATTTCAGCACAACGTAATGACTATGTTAGAAGCTATCTACTTTGTGGACGAACATGGTATAGCAAACTGGTGTGACCTTCAAGTTATTTTTGTTTGTTTCTTAAGAAACAATCAGAAGTTTATCAATTGATGAGCGACCCACACTATCTTATGTGCTGGCCTGACATACTAACTTTATTAAGTCAAGGAAGAACGCCTATATTTTATACGGTGGAAAATATTCTAGCACGCTTTTATGCAGAAGGTAGTGTAGTATCGTATATTTTGCTAATTTGACTATCGAGATTATTTACATGCCTTATTTTTTTTCTTTATTTGACATAACCAGATGTCCATCTTTACTGTGCAGCCACCACGTGCTGTTTGAATGTTGCGTTTGTGACTCTTAGATAGCAAAGATATATAAATCGATGGTAATGATATACAACATCAAACATTTTGTTCCTTTGATTTCTAAAGATAGGACTGCAACATACATAATTATTGTCTGAAACAGATCGGATAATAACGTGAACATGAATTTAGGAGACAACGTGTCCAAATAAGAAAAATCAATGAAAATAAACTTTCCAAACTTTTCGACAAAAATGTGCGAAAAAAGAACCTAGTTTATATTTGGTGTATTTGACCCCTCCTCCCGACCCCTACCCCCACCCCACCCCCACCCATCTTGCTCTGTGACCAAATTCGCATTTAAAAGTCCGATAGACACAAATGCATTTACTCTGCTAATGTCAGCACCCAAATATAAATTCATTTCAGACCATATGATTAAATCCCGGAAGCGATAGGCCAAGTGCACAGGGCAGAAATAATAGTAGTGGCAAGAATAACTTGACGGTACAGGACACATAAAAATGTATAACATAATGTGTACAAATGGTAAAATGAAAATGATAAAATTGAAGCATTCGATGTACGGCAAAACAGCATATTTCAGTCCCTTCAGCCTCATATTTAGGGATCGTGTAAAATTTTAGAGACCCGTGGGACATTACAATGTTTTTGACCCAAGGCGTCAAGGTGTTACATCAGTTTCTCTCAGAACTTATTCCTCGCGCTCGCTCTATTTTTATTTATCGAATGACAAGACAAATGACAATGCCTATCTGAATTTCACGGGAATATATCCATTAGTTCCATCACCAGATAGTACTCTGACATCCAGCGTTCAAATTGGCGAATCAGAAACTTGTTTATTGCGCCCTCTTTGGTCAGTCCAGGGCAAGAAAACTTCTCACTAATCTTTTAACAACTGACATCAAAGCATCTTCCAACTCTGGAAGGATTGGCTATACTCATTTCAGACGAAATAGAGCAAAGCTGTCGCTTTGCTGATCAGGCAAATTCGTCCGAAGAAACAGTAACATATCTCATTCTTCTAACTCATTGTAAAGGTCGCGATATTTTGCTGCACATGGTGTACATGCCCATATATGTAAGTTCTTGTTAAACAGTCTGTACATTGTGTATATGTATACAACCCCTTTCAAGTATACCGCAATAGAAGTCATCATATAATTATTGCACGCTGTATGCGTAACATTTCGACGAAATTGCATGCATCATAAACGGCACTATGAATTCGCGCTATCACTGACACCAAAAGACAAGTTAGCACCATTTTGTGGGGAGCAAGTAATTGAACAGAGTCTGGTTGTCATGACGTCATGGATGACTATCATGCAGCTGTCACGCTCGTTGTCTGAAAGCTGTGATTGCACCAGTACATGGCCCGCTTGTCACACACATGTAAATTGGATTGCATGCTTGCTGATACGCAAGCGTGCTCGCAATCTCGCAATTTCTATATAATAGCATGCTAACAAGTTCTTATGACATATGAATGTCTTAAAGTATACTGTTATTTTGATTGATTATTACTTTTTGGTCCATTAGACTTAAAACTCAATTACTTCCTATGATATATCACAATGTACAACCAAAACTTTAGTTTGCTCACAAAAACAATATACATACATATCTTCGGAGCCCGCTCCAAATGTGGAACAATAATGAGCAATGACTACGTTATCCCCATTACAAAAGTGCACCCATTTTTGGTTTGCCATGTAATACAACTGAGTCTTTATCTGTCAACTGATTTACAGAATGAATTTTGTTCATATAAAAATAGCATATAAATGTACAAAACCACACTCGACGTACTATTCTCAGATTCCATTCCCAACAATATAACCCTCACGCACGTTATAAACTTGTCCAATAAATCACATTACGCTGCATGAAAATATAAAAGTCCGGGAATTAAACAGCACCGTCTGAGTCTTCTTAATTATGCAAAGTTCAACAGCCACAGAAGTCACCACTGAGGAGGCTGCATTTCCCACAGTCCAAAGCATGTACATGCTGGCGCCTTGCGCAACGGCCGTCGTATATTGCACATTATCCAATCAGCGTCATATGTCACGTGACCGTTGAGGGACGCTTCCCGTTAGGATTAACGATCCTGATGACCATTTACAGCTTCTGCAAGTTGTGACAACCGTTTTGAATTTTGGCATATGTACTTCGACCATTTTCATCCGGCAATTTCCATGTAATTGTTGCCATGCAATATCCAGTTCTTTCGTTTGGCTGTCTGGGCGTGCTGACCTTCAATAATGGCTAAGAGTTTCACACATAGATCTCTGAAGTCAGGTCGTAGGTATGGGTCGGCCTCCCAGCACTGCTGCATTATTAGATACCTGTAAGAAGAAAGCGACTAATGAAATGATACAGGGTTTGAATGTGGACATGATTGGCTTTTATATTTGGCTCGCAATTGTTCTTAATCCCGTCTGATTTGGATTTTTTTGTGATTCTCGTCTTTATCGTAACGCCAATAAGATCACAAGAGACCATAGATCATGTAAAATACCATTTTCGTCCGCAAGGTTTACCGCTTGTATGCAGTGATTTTGTATATACCTCCAGTATACTGGCAAAATCAAACAGTTAGACAGAAACAAAATAGCCCTTTACAAACATCGGTTCACATCGAACATTGCCAACTCTACCATGCAGTTGTGCCACCTGGTGGTGATCATCTTGTGTGAACCACCGACAGGCTCAGGTATATGTTTCATAGACACACACATACATACATACATACATACATGCATACATACATATATACATATATACATACATACATACATACATACATACATACATATATACAAATATACAATTGTATTGGTTTACACATAATATAACTGTCTCTTTCAGTACCAAGTTGGATTTTGAGTAGGCATTTATTTATACACACACACACACACACACACACACACACACACACACACACACACACACACACACACACACACACACACACACATATATATATATATATATATATATATATATATATATATATATATATGCATGCTTAAATAATTGAGATTTTTTTAACGAAAATGCGACTTTGGAATCATTACAGTACTCCACGTAAGAATAATTTTGTCAGACTTGCAACAAAAAGAGCGAGTGGAATTAGCTCAAATTATACATGTTATAATGTCCGTGTTACGTACACTTCCTGTGGTGCATAGTCTGGTTTATCCATTCTGTGGCCAAGATTCAAATAATTTTTGATATCGAATGTGTCAATGTCTGGGTACGGCGTGCAGCCTCTGGTCATCAGCTCCCACAGAAGGATTCCAAATGACCACTATAAAGGGATAACAGTCACCATGTAGCTCATATGTCTACTCAAACATAAGAATATTGTCTTCTGTTTACCTCTGTATATTTCGGACGTGTAACTAAAGTTTTGTTTTAACGATCAAGTTCATGTCAAACCAATGTTGAAATATTGCTCCATTTTGGATTTACATTTTCACGGTATTCTGCTACCAGCAAAGTAGTATTAATTATTGGGTGTAAATTAACATCAGATATTGCATCATATTCTGTTTCCGTAGACTATTGTTTCGATTAATTGTTACATTATGGCAGCATTTTCTGCTATCGTGATAGTTGCTATGTTAAAGGCACATGCTAGAACTTTTGCCATTATATGTTTTACTTTATCACTGAATTCCCGAATTACAATAATAGTAATATTTCAGTTGATGCATGCTATATCCGACCATGTTTCATCTGCTTTTCATGGTGATAAATTATTGAAACGTATATTATATGTTCACAGCGTTGACATTTGCATTAAACTGAAGCGCCATGGTATATAATATGACGCAAACAAGTCAATAACAATATTTAAATTTGATTGTCCTCAATGCTCAAAAAACAAAAACAAAAAACAAAACAAAACAAAAAAAAAAACTTTCGCTTCCGAATATCACTATAGTTTCTGGAATGTTATATGCATAGTCACTCAAGGCTGATAATATTCATACCACATCTGTTTTGACATTAAATAACCCCTTCTCCAGGCTCTCGGGTGCCATCCACTTGATCGGTAGGGGGCGCTTCATGTCACCTTGCTGATAATAATCATTCTCGTAGATGTCTCGTGACAGACCGAAATCTGCTATTTTAACAATTAAGTCTTTTGATACCCTGAAACAAATATGCAAATTATTTGACTACAGTATATTATGTACCGATGTACTGATTTGTGTTTCATTTGTCATTTCCTATATTTTGCATCATTTTCATCTAGAGAATCTGAGGTAGAATAAAATAACAGGTCTACATTTTGAATTCACAAACATGTAATAGCTCTTGCGGGACTGATGTAACAAGATATGTTTGTAAAACATAGATGCCCGATTACCGCCATTATGTTCGCCCTCATTACCCTATTGATAACACTAAATAGGGCAGTCGTGACTTTGGGAAGAGGATGTACAAATCTAATTAACTAAAGTGGCCTTGTGATCTTGAACATTAGACCAAGGTCATCCTTCTTTGACGCTGACCTAGCCCTAATAGAAGACTATAAACATGTACAAAATAACAGCTCTGGCTCAACATCTTTTGCAGTTATTAAGCAGAAACCAAATTCAGTAATATGGCTCTGTGACTTCGGGACTTGACTCAATGTAAACCATTGCAGATCTTGATCTAGCTCTTATAGAAGGCTATTTACCTGCGCAACATGGAAGCCCTAGATGAAAAACATCTTCAGTTACCTTGCAGAAACCAACTTCACTAATAGGACTCTATGTGGTGACCTTGGGAGGTGGTCAAGGTCATCCACCTTCTAAGCTGACCAAGTTTGCATTGAGGACTATTAGCATGTGCAATATTGAAGTCATAACTTAAATTCTGAGTTATAATGCAGAAACCACGTTCACTTAAATGACCTTCTTACCTCTGACTTAAATCAAAGTCACCCATCTTCAAACTTGACCCAGCAATGTATACAGACTATAATTCTGTGCAATACATAGGTCCCATCGTAAAATCTTTACTAGTTATCGTGTGGAAAACAAAACTCACAAGGGTACATCCATGACCTTGGAAAAAGGGTCAAGGTGAACCAATTTCATACTTCACCTAGCCCTTATACAGGAGTATACACCTGAGCACTATCAAAGTCCTATCTTAAAAACGTCTTGATTTATGGTGTGGAAACCACAATCTCTCTACAGACCTGCTGATCTTGGGAATTTGGTCAAGGTCATCCATCTTCTAAGCTGACAAAACCCTAATGAAGGACTACTACCATGTGCAATATTGAAGTCATAACTTAAATTTTGAGTTACTATGCAGAAACCAAGTTCACTTAAGTCTCCTGATGACCTTTGAATTTAGATCAAGGTTGTCCATTTTGAAGCTTGACCTAGCCCTGGATAAGGAATATAATCGTGTTAAATATATAGTTTACATCATAAAAGTTTTTCTAGATATTGAGTGGAAACCAAAACTTACTAAAGTACCTCTGTGAGCTTGGAAATAGGGTCAAGATCAACCAACTTCATTATTCCCCTAGCCCTTATACTGAGGTATATATATGGGCAGTATCAAAGTCCTATCTTACAAACTTCTTGAGTTATTGTGCGGAAACCACAGTCTCTCTGCGGACCGACCGATCGATCGGCATCGTCAAAGCTATATGCCCCGCCTTCTTTAAAATGGGGGGGGGGGAGGAGGGAGCATAACAAGGGTCCACATTACTGGTTTATGGTAATGCCACAAGTGTGTCTATGTTTGTGAGCTAAAAAACAAGCACGAATAGTACATTGTGAATAACAATATGTAATTTATACGATACTCTAGCTTCTAGCTAGCAAATAAACTGACGTGTAATTTTGCAACAGCAATATAGGGCCATTAACAACAAAACTGGTTGTGAATAAGTCTTACATGCAGTTCCTTGCTGCTAGATCTCGATGAACAAACTTCTGAAAAGATAAGTACTTCATGCCCTCGGAGACCTGCAGACCAAAGTGAATAAGCTCTCCTACCGTGATCATCTGTAAAACAATCATTTTCAGTTTAGACACTGGTGCGAGAAATTATATAAAACTGTGGAACATTGAATGTCGTTGGTACAGACAAACAGTTCAAAACACAATAAACAGTTTTCATATGTTTGTTTACGAGTCAATTGTTGGTAAGAGAAATCGGATGATAAATTATTGGGTTTTTCCACATATAAAAGATGCATTGAATGCATAGGTTTTCGTATAATATTATTTTCTTTCCATAGATTAATTTACATTGTTGTGAACATAAATAGCTGGAGGTCAAATTTGACAGGTGGCCATGGAATCATTATATAATGTAATAAAATGATATGCCTGCTTTCAGGTAATACAAGTTACTGTTAGTCTGGTGTTGGGAGTTTTTTTTTTTATATAAGTGAAAAGAAAAAATAAATAAATTTGAGCCCAGAAGCATTGGAGTTAAATACGCATATACTTACATTTGTTTCACTAGATATAAAGGTTTTAAGATCCCCATTTTCCATATATGGAAGAATAACGAAAGGCTTGTTGCTTGCAAACGATACTCCAATGAGATTAAGGATATTGGTATGTTTGAAGTCTTTCATAATGGTGGCTTCTTCCAGGAAGAGAATGATTATCGCGTGGATTCACGACGAATCTGTCGGAAAAAACGTAAACATAAAATTCACAAAGGAACACTCTGACCTTTCCCAAGGTGCGTTATAATATACATTTTTAAGTTGTGGTATTCAACACAAAATTACCATTATCTTGTTGTAAGGCAACAATAACACAAAGTTTCGTAACCATACTTAAGCATGTATTCAGTGCCATTGTCCAGTACAGATTGCTATCCAATAAAGTGGGGCGAGCCTAGCAAATCTGAATCAATAGAGGGCACCAATGCTAAAGAGGGATAACCAGACACCATCTGTTACGATCGATTCATGATATAATAGAATAAAATTCTCTCTCTCTCTCTCTCTCTCTCTCTCTCTCTCTCTCTCTCCTCTCTCTCTCTCTCGTCTCTCTCTCTCTCTCTCTCTCTCTCTCTCTCTCTCTCTCTCTCTCTCTCTCTCTCTCTCTCTCTCTCTCTCCTCTCTCTCTCTCTCTTACATTTAAGAATTACACGTAACGTGTACAAAATGATTCGAACAGGTAAAGATATAATATATATATATATGTATATATATATATATATATATATATATATATATATATATATATATATGTATGTATATATCATGGGCAACTCATGTTTGAGTTGCACAATAGATTCCTATCTTTCGTAGACCCAGTTATTATCCTATCACGTGCTAATAAATCTGCAATCACTTGATATATACAGAATTGTAGCCATCCAGCACACTCCAAATGACAAATTGCCGGCCCGTA
The DNA here is from genome assembly GCA_964020975.1 of Hermodice carunculata. Taxonomy (NCBI): domain Eukaryota; kingdom Metazoa; phylum Annelida; class Polychaeta; order Eunicida; family Amphinomidae; genus Hermodice; species Hermodice carunculata. The sequence continues at coordinate 71,826,110 of OZ026616.1, forward strand.
AGTATTAAGCGCTGTATGTTAATTGTTTTCCATAAATGGGAATCAAAGTAATAAGTGTAGATATTAAAATGACTACATGAGGAGCTGTGTGCATTACGAATGGGTTTGTGCAAACTTACCCTTAATAGTTTTCATGGCAACATGAACAGAATTGTAACCACTATGATCAGACAGTTTTCCACTTGCACCACGCCAAACATTCCTGAAAATGTACACCCAAACTTATCAAACAAACAACATCAACCACAGCCAAACACGGTGATTAGAGCCGGATATTTTATGATATTGATCCGAAAGATACCATATAGGTATACAAGCTCCAAAAACGTGCGGCCGAAAACTCACTGGTGCTTCTCACTTGGATCATACCGAGCCTTATTCCATCAACTACAGTGGAATACTTTATATGACAATTTCAAATTCCATAAATGTATTTTAACATATAAGGCTTTACATGGGAAAACGCCCTCCTATATTCGTGATAGATTGGTCTTTACGAGTGACGTTTCCACACGAAGTACCAGATCAACCAGCAAATCCCTCCTATATGTCCCTTAACCTAAATTTGATATATTTCGCAATAGTTTCTCCTACTCCGGCCCCCTCAATTGGAACAAACTTCCGGAATCTGTTCGTCTGGAACCATCACTGGAAACGTTAAAAGGAGCTACTGGAAAACTAAGCCTTGAATTTTATTGATATTCTTCTTTTTATCTGTATATATTGTAAATATTTATTTCAGGGCCAAAATGCAAACTAGTGTCACGCTAATTTTGTAACCTGGTGAAATAAAGTCTATCATAAACCTCCTGTTCTAGGAATCACCATGTTACAATTTTACTCTCTTGCGGGCCAACGCAAGCCACGGCTCTCCTTGCTGTTTACATGTAAGATGTGGCAAGTCATCAGTCGTTTTCAACAGGTACCCCCTATACCCCAAAAAGTAACCATAAAACAAAACAAGAAAAAGGACCATGGGCATGGTCTGTATCAAAGTACTTTCTTGTTTTTTGGGGGGTGGGGGCTGTGGTGGGGGCGGGAGGTTGTTGTTTTGACTTTTTTAACCAATCGAACTTTACAAAATAGCAATATCTGGTAATGGATTTTGTTTTCAAGTTCGCAAAAATGCACGGCATATGTGATATGAAAATGGCAAAGTACACTGCATAGAACCGTGTCAGAAAGGAATCCAACTAAACTATTTATACGGGTACATTGGGCTCTTGAATCTTTCTATTAAGATTACCCAATAGACTGAAAATATAGTTTTGGTAGGGTTTATAATTGATCATATTTCAAAATTGTACGGAGAAAAAAGGGATTATAAATTGATGGTCTCTAATATAGAAATGGTCTTTCTAATGGAGGTGGTCTTAGTTGAGGATTCTAATTTGTATCATTTGGATACATACACAACCTATTGGACCGACACTTCAAGAGCCAAGAACTAAGTAAAGCTGGAGGTAGAACTTAACGACATTTTATACACAGTGAGTGTACGGATAATGTGTAATTATTTCCAACAGAGACGATAGGTTTTGCAATATATCTTATGGTCAAATAAAAGACACGTTCCTCGATAAATACTTTTGTCCATTAACACGTAAAGCTGAAAGTTTGCCTCTACAACATGCACAACGACGTTTCTCTTAGTCTGAACGGGACAGGCAGAAAAAGTCGTTGACCAAGACACGGTTTACCCGTTTATTCTTTGAACAACGGAATAATATGTCAGCTTTTTCAATAAGATTTTGCTATAAATTAAACATATATTGGGAGACCGGGAGAAAACGGGTCCCAACAGGGTCAAAATCGTAAAGAGAAAAGGGGTAACTCTGAAACGTATAGTGCCTAGTAAGGAATATGCCACCGTGCTACGTGACGAAATAAATACACAGTATCGCATTGCCATATCAATAGTACTGTAACAGAATAGGCGCAAATTTGTAAGCATGTACCTTCACCGATGTTTTTTCCCAGTGTCAACCGTTTGAAGTCAATTATTGATTCTTCGACTTTAATCTTTAAATCATCCGGTAGCAGTTCCAAAATGTCCAAATTCGGATTCAGATATCCTGAGGAGCCTGAAATATGAAAAAAGGTAGTTATTACACAGAGCGCAGTTTGGGTTTCAACAACTTACAACTTACCCACCCACCAACCCAAAATGGCGTGTCAAAGGGACATGCAATATGCATAAGAAGCCGATAATGTCTCCAAATAGAGAAAAGTTAAAAAACCAATGACCACAACAATGAGCAAAGTGGAACCAAGCATTTGGTACTTTTTCATGCAAGCGTGGCCAGGGTGACATTTGGTACTAGTTCATGCGAGGGTTGTTGGGGTGACAGGTGACAGATGTCTGAAGCGATACGCACGTTAACTACATGTGCATGTAATGCTGACACATTAGGGTTATTCCAGCAATTATCTTCTGTGGTGATTGCCTTCCAATGTTTTGATAACCTGCAGTCCCAATATCCGGAACAGCCCATGCTAAGAACTACATGTACACCCCCTGGATTCTTTATAAAACTACACAGATTTAACGAATCATGTTGTAAGACTCGCGATGCAGTTCTGTGCTACACTGGCATTGATGATTTCTGACTCACGGGGGCTTTTAATTACATGGTTTCACCAATGATTATTCATTAATATAATTTGATAAAGTTTATGAATGTTCACTGAATTTAAAACACCAGACGTTTATTTAAGATTAATGGCGATCAGCTAGTAAATGTTTGTAATTAACCATAAGCTCTATGGCAACCTTTCCTTAAACGGTTAAAATCACGAATGGCAAATCTTAACGTGGAATCAAAACATGCATGAGGGGCACAAATAATCGGCAGATAGTATCTGGGTAAGAGCAATAGAGAAGTGAAAAGACAGGGAAATATAACAAATAACAATCACTTAGGGTATACGTCGGATAAACTGTAAATGAAATATGTGATTTGACATCAATCATACTTGTACATGTAATAGATTTGTAAGCACTGTAAGTAAAATTACCGACAAGTGTCAAGATGGTTACCTCCATGTAAATCGTAAATATTTAACATTACTATAACCTCCTGTAACAAATATATCACTAATCCGCCACGCACGAATTTACCTATCAAAAGGCTGGTATAATGATATTATCACAACATATTTTAATAAAAAAAATATATATGCGCGAAGTCTCTTTCCGCTGAGCTTTTTTACTTCTAATTCCGACCAAAATCGATATGCATTGAATAAATGTACGCATATTAGATTCACATTTTTGTAAAATGACCTTTCATTCAAGTAGCAGTATGCCCACAGCCGCAGAGACCACAGGAATGGTCCAGGCCGATAGCTTTCCTCGGCAAGATTCGAGTGCAATGCGCCCAAAGCGGACCGAACAAAGCTGTTGATCTGGTCAAAACCTGCCACCGATAGAGTTAAATAAATTGACCGCTCCAAATAATACAAATCGATCAGTTCTGATGCTACTGAGATAATATTTCATAAGGTTATATCCAGCAATCATGTAAATCATTTTGATGTTACTTTTATTATCATGATGTCACGTGAAACGCACACACACACACACACACACATATATATATATATATATATATGTATGTATATATATGTATATATATGTATGTATATATATATATATATATATATATATATATATATATATATATATATATATATATATATATATATATATATATATATATATATATATTACTATGTCCAGTTACTAGTATTCTGAAATAAATCATGAGTTTGACAATGGAGTATCTCCATACTCAAGTTACCTCCACTATAGTAGGCTGATATGTAAGGGTTTGCACTCTTTGTGGAACTCATTTCCAGGTGGCGCGGTTTCTTCTCTGTGTCCCACCTGCGCGCGCGCACGAGACATACAATGGCCACGGTAAGAATGATGAGCAGAATGATCCCTGACGCTGCGCCAATGACTCCGTAGCGGAAAGGTGTATATTCCCATAAGTCGTGCTCGTAACGGAGGTAGCCAATTGAGTTCTTTAGTCGACCAACTGATACCTGTTTATGAATCAAATACCTAGTTGTAAATTCGAGCAGTCAAATTATGAGCGACATTTCCTGCACTTGTTTAAATCAGTTAATCACTGTGGAGCCACGGACACACAAAATCAACACATTGCCAAAAATATGTATAATTTATTTGGCAGATTTATGCAATGCTTCGACATCACTGACCGCTTGCATAAGGCAGTCTATTGCTTACATTGACCAAGGAGGCCAGATATCTATGTAGCCCCATTGCATGTCCGTATGAGGCCAAAATTATCAGTCATGTCCCCAAACACCCCCTGAGTTTGGTGTAAGAGGGAACAGTCATATGTTTGGAATAAGCGTTATTTATTCTCACAATTGTCGGTAATATCTGTGTTTTTACATCGATAGTTCCGTATTACTGCGGTCGACTGTCACCGTTGGCAACCGACAGGGTCACAGATTCTGTCGAGAAATTAATATGCGTGCGGGTCTATTCCATAAGGCATTTTTAGATATCTCCAGCTGTTGAATAAGATTTCAAAAATATCTTACCAGTACGCGTGGTGACCTGGAACCATCTTGCGAGTGGCCAGACTCGTCCGGCACCGGCTGTTTACTTGGGGGACTACATGCTATCTCCGTGCTTGATAAACTGATGTTTGCGCAGAATTCTTTTCCAATTTGTATTTTGTAGTCATCTTTAGAGGCGGCTAAATCTAAGCGCTTACCCTTTAAAAACAAACATAAACTTTAATATCCTGTCCTGAAAAGTCCAGAAGGACTCGTAATTGAAATGCAAATATGTAAGCCTGCACCTACAACGATTTCATTGTCACTGTGATAAACGTAAGAAACAAAACCTGGTATTTTGTATTTACTCTGTTTCAGGTACACGTATAGGTATGCAGGGTATGGGGGGGGGGGCTGTTTTGTTTGTGTTCTGTTTGTATTGAATTTCTCGAAAAAAGGGCTATAATTTACCTTTAACTTTCTCTGTCAGTGACATTGCACACAAAAATGCACAACCGGAAAGCCACTGAATATAGTATCAGAATTAAATGGTGGTCCATGAATGTTCTTTTCTAACAAAATGGAAGCAAACAATGTCCTTGGCTTGCTATTAACCATCGCAAGTAAGAGGGTTCTCAACGTATAGTGCATTGTGCAATATATTCACTCACTCAACTCATTAATTTTTTACTTTCATGAATTCATTGATCCAACAGCTTATGGTAAGACCCTTGGCACCCCCCCCCCTTCCACGCAAAGTGAAGCAAAGCGTTATCGAAATAACAAAAAAAAGTACATCTGGAATTTAAAAGTCTACGTAAGCCCCCCCCCCTCTAAAAAATGTAGTTAATATTTTGGCACGAAGAAAAAAAAATTGCAATTTTAAACTTGAATATCTTTTGCTGCAGTAAAATTGACAAGTATTACTTTAATGGTTATTGTCTCATGCCCAATATTACCTTAATGGTTATTGTCTCATGACCAAACGCCAAAATGGACGATACACTTTTACTTCGCCAATTTCAGTGAAGCGTTCAAAAGGCCGGATTCTGGTAAACCTTTATTGTTCCATATTTCGGCATGGTTTTGCTGAGGTTTCTGTACATTGTCAAACCATCGAGTTTGAAGCCCATGTAGAACCGTAAATCCTCGTCGTTTAGCTCTTCATGGGCTGTCGTTGAAGGGGCGTCTCGACGAACTCTGTTTCCCTTAGATCTGAACTGCTGCGGCAATTCGATCTCTGGTGTGGTACATTGCAGAACCTCCCCACTGGTTGCATTGCAAGCCTGAAAAATATGTTTTCAACCCATTGTATTTAAAATTTCATACACGTCCGTGTAATTGATACCAGGTAATCTACAAGACAATCCAAGTGTTTTGCCCGCGGCGCACTTGGCTGTCGACGAGTTCATGGCAGGTTCGCCAAAAGCTCACAGGTGAAGCAGTACTGACATTTCATTTCTTTCATACTTTCATGTTAACGGTTTTAAAACTTTAAAGGAGGTTTCTCATCGCTGCCGAAAGCATGTGTAAGATTTCTCCATGCCATATATTGTAATGTATCTTCCAATACGGATCTTAATATATATATACTGCTTTGACGTGGCTTCACATATGGTCCGTTTGTATTTGCCAACAGTTGAAAAAAATAGCTAGGTAAAAATGCGAAACGCCATTCTTTTATTTAAAAAAAAATAGTTATTTCGACTTGTATATTATTGATGATGGAAGTTGTGTTTTTTTCCGAATCAAACGACAGGGGCTTTTTGTTCTTTATTTCGTCGATATTTTTTAAAACTATAATATACATACCGACACAAAAACTTTCTTGCTATTCCTCCAAACCATCGTTATCTCCATTAGTGGCCTAGCCACAGAATCCAAATATTTGCCAGTGACTGTAATGACCAATCCACCCCTGAAATGAAATATATACATTCTAAATTGATGATATATGCCTCATCAAACAATATCGTTAAGATTTAGAGCAACGTTTTCGATTATGACAAGCTACCGTGACCTTCAACAGCAGCAAGTATGCAGTACGTTTGGGAAAACTCCTCAGACGTCCGACGGCTAAAGCCCCCACAGAACTAGCACTTGCTGAAAACTTGGCCATGCATTTAAAATGCTTACTGCTGCATCAGCAATAGTCGATGGTACATCGTGGAGGTGGTGGGTAATTGAAAATGGTTCCTGAACGGCTTGAGGTTTCGTTTAGTTGTGGACTTTACCACTGGTCCAGGAGCCATCGCAGGCGCATTCTGGGATTGAAGATCCCATGTTTGCGACACAGGCAGGTACTGACTGGTAGACGGGGTCGATATTGAAATTTCATGTCACGGACATTCACAACGACCTGCAGTACCGATCTCTTATTGGCTGATGGCCCTGGACTACT
>OZ026616.1:71838246-71881116 GCA_964020975.1 Hermodice carunculata
TCTTTTTACATGACAGCGTGACGACGTGACGTCACCGTGATTATATATATATATAACCAAATACAGCTTTTGGAAAACCATTAACAGTTACCGCGGTCTTCTGCCTTGTGAATTTTTGGGGACATCAAGTACCTATAAACCGAAACTGTCCTAATTCAAAGATTCCAGATTGCTAGGCGCTTCCTTTGGTCAGTTTTGGATCACTGTAGTATGTTGTGTACCAATTAGTACCTGTTTGGGGTGTTGTGATCTACCAGGTTAATACAATTAGGACATATTTCATATCAGTAATTTTATTTGTGTTCTTCTAAGTAACAAAGTGACACAATCGACTCGTTGCACACAGAAAACGCTTGCACTTTTTTAAAAGCTCTCCGCATCACAGTTGTTATTGAGTCTTTGTTCAAACTAATTATCCCATGTTGCTTCAGGGGACATTTAGTCACTTGCTTCCAGCTGTTACAGGCCACATCTGACTTACAAAAGGTTTGTATAGGCACATGGTGGCGGCTAATGGCAGCCGCCGAATTACGTTGGCCGCCACAGACCACCGCCGAACGTCCCAGGCTATCGCGTCGAATGCTGACAGCTGCTCCTAATTGACGCAGAGTATCAATGACACGTATAATCTATGGGGGTGTGGTTATATTTTTCAACAAAAATAACTGGCGTGTTAGTTGAAGATATATATATATATATATATATTTATATATATATACAAAGAAGCAAAACTACTTACCTCCCCACAACCTTGACCTCTTGTATACCGTGATATTTATGCTGTGCATTTTTTACAAATGGATGTTTGTCAAACCGAACTCTCACTGAATATGCCTTCAAAAACGCCCTCAGAGTTGTTGAGTACTCAGTACCGTTGTGACCGGGACGGCTACTCGATAAGAGGTCAAATGTCACTTCCCCTTGCGAGTAAGGCATAGGTGTATTCGGCCTACAAACATAACAAATATATATATATATATATATATATATATATATACACATATATATATAGATAGATAGATAGAGAGAGAGAGAGAGAGAGAGAGAGAATGTGAAGGCGATATAAATGTTAACAAAATTATATGTTATACTTACTTTCTTAGAGTACCCTTGTTGTCAAACAAGAAGCAAAATTATTGGTTTGTGACTGGACAAGAAACACATTTTGAAGAATAAAAACTGTACAGATTGTTCTGTTTCTTGTGCCCTTGCTCTATATACTAACAAAAACGAGAAAAACGGCGTTATTTATGTCTGTACGCTGCACGCATGCGTGTAATTGGTTTGGTATAGTTGATTTGGCGCTTGTCCTTAAGCTCATCTGGATTCATATTTAAGGAAATGTAGTGGATTCTGTAAACTTCAACGTGAAACATATTTTTATTGGAACATTGTATTGGTTTAACCACATTTTGTTTCTATGTTTGTTTGCTTTTTAAGAGATCGTATTTTATTTAATAGGTCACGTCATGAATACATTTAAATATATTTCTTTCCAAGATGTAGTTGAAAACGACATTTCAGTTTTTTAAATCGTATTTAAACGGTACATGTCGGTTAACTGATGCAAACACAGGAATGAACCGGTCTGACAATGGTATCGCAGACTTACGGAACAATGGACAGGCAGTTGACGTCATCGTCTCTGACCAATGGCCCATCCTGTGGCTTGCTTACTTCATCCTTGCAGTTGGTGGAAAAATACTGCCACGGTTGCCATGGTGAAATTTCAGATGCTCTTCTTTCTATGGTCAGTGTGTTAGACGGAGGACTGTAGAAGCTAACAACAACTTGCAAAACCTATGATGGAAAATTGAAAGCAGAAAACGAAAGGAGGTGAAAAACGAAACTTAAATGGAATGTTCAAACGAAACTGGGTATGCAAAATCATGCATAATTTCTCATTCTAATGCCTCATGAAAGTCAATCGCCACGTGTTAAAGAAGAAAAAGCACAGCAGGATGATTAGGGATACTTTTTGTAGCGTGGCCATATATAATCCTGTTACAACATGGTAAAATTACCGTCGCTACACGATCTTGTTGATGAAAAGCAATAACACTAATCGTAATACCATGTGGCCTGTCCAATCAAGGACTGTTCTCACACAGGGTCCAGAAGGCAATTATCTCGTACTAATGGAAAGAATGCAATATATGCACCATTTGCTGATTAGACAGCAGCTTGTTCAATTTCTTATATTTTTTTTTCTATTTTTTTTTCTTTATAAAATATTCGTAGAATACCACTGGTATAATATACCTCATATACTTGTTCTAAATTGATGGCGACCGTTGTTGTCCGGGTTCCTGGTTTTGATATCCAATGTGTGTCTTTCTTTCCATCATTAATGAATTCAAGTGGGTGAGAAAATCGATTTAGTCTATAGAGGGCGCTCGATGACTGCCCAGGACCACCATTTTGCACGCAATAGGTCGGGTCTGAAGATTTGAGTTGTGGATGAGAGGGTGAACAGCGACAGTCAGAGTAAATACGTTCCTTTGGAAATGTTCCATTGTACACTTGTTGTACTCCTCTGCAATAGAAAGACAACATCAAACTGAAATTCAATGCTGTAATTCTGATGGTTGCATGTCATTTTGAGAGTAAATACCGTTGAAAATGTCAAATGGTAGCATGTTTCGTGCACCAACTTAACTTTTCATTTGAACAACATTTGCCCCCAAAGCAGACATACTCAAAATAGCCAACAATTTAAGTTATGAAAAATGTATACATGGAAGACTCTTGATACTTTGCCTACGTGACACATATGGTACAAAATACGTCATACTTATTAAGATAAAACACCAATAAAAACATAAACGTCTTTTCTTTCTGCAGATAATGCATCAACTTACCTATTGGAAATGCTCTTGAGATAAATCTTGAAGTCATCCATACGACCAACAAACGTATCATTACCTAATAAAAGATACAAATACAGTTAGCCATTTTAGCCAAACAGCCATCGTCGTCGTCGTCGTCGTCGTCGTCGTCGTCGTCATCATCATCATCACCATCATCATTATCACATGTATTATTATTATTATTATTATTATTATTATTATTATTATTATTATTATTATTATTATTATCATTATTTGGAACATAACCATCAATATTTTGCGATTATATCTCAGTCAAGACAATCATGAAGTCCCCGGGGACGATAAGCATTTTGTCGTGAATTGTTTCTGCGGGGAATTTACGGAAGCGCACTTGGGAAAGTTGTTAAACAAATCTTGCTCTCCCCACGAAACAGCTATGCACTGACAACTTTTACATCACACGTGGAAGTCGAGTTCTTGATTTATTATTGAACTCATTACCATAAACTGCATTTTATTTTACATCTTTTCTTTATGTTTTGCTTGTGATTTTTTTGTCTTTTAGCTCTTCTTTTTTGTTTGATTGCTTATTTTCTTTTTGATTTTACTTTTGTTTGGTTTGTTTTCTTTTCTTTTGTGCTGCGCTTTAAATACACGTGAAGCTGTATTTAGTGAAAATACTGTGACCCCAATAATAATGATGACGATAATAATGATAATGATACTACTACTACTACTACTACTACTACTACTACTACTACTACTGATAATAATAATAATAATAATAATAATAATAATAATAATAATAATAATAATAATAATAATAATAATAATAATAATAAAGTTGTGTCCTGCCTCGTCTATATTATAAATTGCTTAAAGATATTCTTACATCAACCAAACAAATAAAAAAGAGAACCCAAAACGAGTGCCCAATGCTGCCACAGACTTTTACCAATAATTTGAGGCGAAGTATAGGCAGTTAGACCTCATTAACCTTAACGCAAAGTTAGAAACATAACTGGCATAATTTCAACTTACTTTCCATTGACTTGCCAACATAGAACTTGGAAGCATCCGAACTGGATTTCAATGGAAAGTTGTGAACAGCTGGGTATCTTAAAGCTCCATCGATGAATACACTGAAGGACCCTCCATGAATCTGTAACAATCGTGAATTACTCTTATATAAACAGCTGCAGGACTGCTGTGATTTGTGTTCTACAATCATGATACCACTATTACCCTATTATCAACGCTAAAAGGGTTAATAGCTAGACCGGGGAAAGTTTCCTCGGTACAATGCGGACGCGTCTCTCACAGGGCACCGAGAAAAACTGTTGACCGAAGTCATTTACTTCATCTGGAACCACCGAATTCAGACTTGACGTGCTGGTACTTGAACCACAAGCATTTGTGTACGGGATGTGAAGATGGAATAGGTACAATAAGTCAGATACACTTGACGATTGTCGTGACCAGCACTCACAGTGTCAGGGTATGTCTAGATTTCGAGATGTTCAGTGAAATCGCAAGACACAAACAAACCCTTAAGTGTTCCCTATATTCTCACCTTTTGCATTTGCGCATTTGCTGTTGACGTTTAAAGGTCGATTTCGCGATGCAATAACGATAAGTATGGAAAATGTGGATTAAACACTTCACGATACCCATAGAAACTGACCATTGCACACATTGTCTTTTTTGTTCTTTGAACTTTCAGGAGGAAATCAACAGGAATATATAATTTAGTTCACAGCCTCTTCTGCCAAGTACCTTGAGCGCGTCAAAGACATCTGTGAATCCACTCTTAAACAGCGAGTGGACATGCCTGCGAAACAGCCTTTCTGGAGGACGATAGACTGTTCCGCCGGGGCCAGAGAAAGTCTGCTAAGGAGGCAATGAGTGGACAAGCGTCAACCCAATTTCAATATCAGTCTTTTAAATTCTCTTGAATAAATATTAAGGGGCAATAGTGGTATAAGTATAAATGTTGGTATCTTATCAAACACACACCCACACCCACACCCACACACACACACACACACACCCACACACACACATATATATATATATAAATATGGGGGTGTATACATATGTATGGTTTATAGAGTTACTACTTCAACCCATACGCTTTGGGAAGCTCTATCTGATTACATGTATGGATCTTATGTTCGGGATAGGTATCGTTAATATGTGCAGAATATAGAAAACGGCCTGTATAAGGTTTTTGTTAGTCAGTAGTAGTAATAGTAGTAGTAGTAGTAGTAGTAGTAGTAGTAGTAGTAGTAGTAGTAGTAGTAGTAGTAGTAGTAGTAGTAGTAGTAGTAGTAGAAGAAGAAGAAGTACTAGCAGTGCTCTTTTCAATTCTAACCTTTCATCTTGCCACTTAGATATTGTTAATTCTACTATATTTACTGAACAACACATCACCAGACCCCAATATATTTGGGTTGTATCGCATACGTAAATACAAAACCATTTAGGACCTATTGAACCAATATTCCTGATACATAGATTGCACGCCTAGGTCAAGCAGTTTGAAGTAAAATACTCAATGAATATGTAACCATCAATGTAATTCTGGACTCTTTGACAACAGATCACTGAAACTCATTTTGCTCTTCACACCTCACAGATGTCAGCAAATATGTGTCCTATGAGTGTATTTGTAGAACTGGGCAGATAAAACGTATCATATCGAAATGTAACAGTAATTTTTGTTATGTGGGGGTAAGTGGACAAGCTATACCATCACGCTGCCTTGTGTCAGTCTTTGTGATGGTGTGGACACAAGAGATTGAATGGAAGAAGGGAACAACGGCAAATGGACAGACTAACGTACAACATGGATATATATTGAGTTGGATGCGTGTATGTTGGTCATAACGGAGTGCTTGTTGCAGATGGTGTAGTGAAAACTGAACTCTGTGTACGCTGTTAAAACCAGATTATTTGATTCATAGTGTTCTCTTTGATGACTGTGTGCAAAGAGGTTCCGAGTTACACATGACGAAAGGTTTACTGGCAATTACCGTGCACCTAGTTCCTTTACTTTTTAACTATCTCGAAAATTTCTGGAAGCCTTGGGTACTGGATGCTAGTGATGCTGAGGGTATTGTAAACACATTAAGAGTGACCTCTGTTTAGAGCCAAATACCTGTTTGCGTACTGAACAGACTACTTTAATACTATGTTTCGATACTCAGCATTCCGCATGTAGCCACTCACGGCATTCAGTGCTTGCAGCCGGAGGGGGGGGGGGAGGGTACTTCCATGTAGGACTGTACTGGGTATGTGCCGCGAGAGAGGTCCTGTTTTCATTACTCCCAGGATAAGACCCCCCCCCCCCAAAAAAAAAGTGTACACAGCTGGATTAGGATAGGGGTAACAATTAGGATGAAGAATGCAGCATTCCTTTTAATACATTATAAGATTAAGAGAGGGTACCTTTTTACATCTGGTGTAGGATTAAGACAGGGTATTTCATTAAAAAAAATTCCGAGGCACACTCCCACCCTGATGTTGAGTATGCCCCCCCCCCCGGGGGGGGGGCTTGCAGCCAGTGAAATGGGTCTCACGTGGCGTTAATTTACAATGGCAAAACGTCCCTGTCATTTCTACCAAAATCATTTTTCTCTTCGCGATTTATATTTTGGTTTTGCATTATCATAACAACCAATTTCTGTCACCCACAGTAATTCTAAATTAGCCGGTAGCTTATTTAATATTTTAATTTTTAACCTATTTCCTGTTCTTTTTTTTTATTTTATTTTATTTTTTTTTAAATTTGACTTGGATGCATACAATATCTCATCATGTCAACAATCAATGCTTTTCCAACGCAATTCGGTACTACAATTGCACTGGAATACTGCTCCTTGTGTAATCACCAAGTGCTGTGTGACTCAGTATACAGTTATTTGATTATTTCTTTACATCAGAGAAAATGGGTAACTTCAGGGGTTTGGGAGCAACTTGAGAAATATCCGGGTTGCCCATGGGCAACTTGCAAAAAAGTAAATTTTTATCCCTGAATCTGTATTGCTAGCCAGCGGAACTCTGGGCTGGTGAAATATGTATTTGCTAATAGCTGGGCATTCTTGCTTGTCTGCTTAGTTGACTGCCCGGAATGACAGGGCGGATGTGCGTTTTCTTATCTGCCCGTTTTCCCATTGCCCTCTGAAGAACTTGCAGGCAATTTATGGTCTAAAAAAGCAAAGCAGGAGATTATTATTTTTTGTTAGCTAAACAGACAAAATTGCATTATTTTTTTTATTTTAATTTTTTTTTTTTTTTCATTCGCACCTTATTCCATTTAAGAGACTGTGCATCACCGGGCATTAACATATACCAAACCCAGAGCGGTGCAGCAGGCAAAGAAGGCGAGAATAACACCTATACTAGTGTAAACAAATGCCAGGTTTATTTGGATCTTCTTTTTCCAAGCCGGAAATAAGCATTTGGATCGTCTAGAAAAAAAAACTAAACAAGTAAAAAAAAAAAAAAAAAAATCTGCGTTGCCCATTCAATAAAACATGCGTGACTGGTACGGTGTCTGTATTCCAGTTTCAACGGGGGTGGATAAAATCCCCACTTCTCGCAAAACACATAACAAGTGGTGTTTTGTTGTCGGCCAAATATCTAAAGATTAGCGGTTTTGAAATGCCATTCTGACTTATGATTTCTGGCCCTGTGGGAAGTAAAATAGCTCATCAGGACCCCCCTTACTTCAGAATAACTAGTTATGAACTTCATCCAGGCTCGATATGGCAGGTATTGATGGTGGACAAGAATCGCTTGCTTGGTTGTCACCTTGACACGATGTTGTTGTTGTCCGAAAGATGGGTCAAAATCCTCACTATCTGCACACCACATTTATCTTTTGTCCCGTGTCGTGACTCTATACTGTTAAAAGGTTGCCGTTATTTTTCTGAATATACAGGTATTATCCATTGACATGTTTCAGAAAAATGTTCCAGAGACCCATGCTAACAGAAGCAGTAAATCTTTTGAAAAAAAGCCCCATTCTATTTTTGCCCCGTGTTCGATCAATGGCTCAAGTGCGTGAAACACAATTTTCCTGACTTTTTGTTCCAATAGAATTACCATGGTGCAATAGCCATTGCAGATCATTATAACCACTTTGACTTGTTTATACGTTCTAAATTTTCACGTTACTAACTGAGCCAGTGAAAGGTCTTCTGGACAGACGAAATTATCATAATTACATTAAATACCCTTTGGTGGAGGGTGCAAGTTTTGGTAGCTTGCGATTTTGTTCCCACGGTGTTGCAGTTTCCGGCAACATTGTGTTACTTTTTTCTGCGTGTGGCCCAGTGGTACATCATCTTCGAGCGACACGGCCGTGCGTATCAGTGACAGGCACCGGTGTGACCACGTCCCAAACCGTGCCGTCCAAAGAAGCTGTTGCGCGGGCAAACCTATTCGCTTGCAAAGCAAATCAAGCTCCTGGAAAAGAGTAACGGATATTTTGAAGAAGAGCTAGCATTTGCATGCACAAGTCTGCAGCCCAATGGGGCAAATAGGCCCACTAAAACAACGTGGTATCACACAAATGCTTAGCAATGAACACGCGAATGGAGGCTTGGTGTTTCCATGTGCAATCTGCAGTTTAAAAGAGTAATTAGCTGCACTGGAACAACGTGGCAGCATACAAACATTTAAGATTTTCTTTCTGAACCGCCGAAAAGCAAAGCTCCCCCCCCCCCCCCGCCCCCCCACACACACACACTCTGCGGACCAGACAACCTACCGGGTCCACTGGAATAAAACGGGACCATACAAATATCTTGTAAAGATTTTTCTTGCAGAAGTCACCAAGACCTTTGCCTTCAAACTCGGTCAGTAGCGACAGGTAGATTCCAATTTGGTATGTATTAGCCCACCCTGAGATCAGACGCGTCTATTTTTTGTTTAAAATGGGGTGATAACCCGGGGAAATATTGCAAACAGTGTATGAGTCAAAAATTATTTTTAAAAAATGCCTCACTTCACGTAACCTACTTTTTGTTTCATCCTATTTGTTCAAACCAAAAAATACTGACCCAGTTTTCGAAAAGACAAATAGGTACACATGAAATCTGTCTTCTGTACATATACTCGCGTGACAGTCTCTGGGGCGGGTTATACCTGCAGGTTATGACATCAAAGGGAAACGTTTGTTAAGCCAGTGTATTATCGTCACACAGTGTTCTGCGTAAAGTGAACCATCGTCTGAACCATAATTGCTCGACTTGGCCAACATTGTAGATATAACGGCTTTCGTACCCGTGGCAATCATATATAACCAGGCGTCTTGCTTTTTTACATTACATTGTAATTTATGTATTTCTTCGTCCTTTAGGTAAAAAAAATACAACAAACGCAAATTTAACTCCTTTAATGCCAAGTTTTGGATTTAGTCAACAGCTTTCCTCGGCGCGTTTTGAGTAAAACACACCCAAATCTTGCCGAGGAAAGTTGTTGACCTGGCCCATTATATACCATGGGACTGTGTGCATGCTGGTACTTGAATGATAAGCCATTTTATTAAGAATAGCGATCTAGGTGCCATTTGACAATTTAGAAAAGTTCATCTTAAGTACTTCTACTTATTGTCGAAGTTGGCAGTGAAAGAGTTAACATACTTGGGTTCCGAAGCAAAATGAAGGCTTCAAGAATCAAAGCACATGGACGTGAAAGGAGAAGTTATTATTGTTGAAAACATATTATTTCCTCTGTATGACCTGATAGTCCATTTGGTAACTAATCTAGATGTTCTCCAGTGTAGAAAGTGGCACTTGAAATTCATACATAGCACACAAGACAAAACGGAAAATTTATGATGGATTAATCGAATCATACAGTATCTATGCAAACAGTATCATAATTTTCAGAGCAATATAGTAAAGCAGCATAAATTGGTACTGGAGGTGGTATTCCAACTGGGCCTGTCCAAGTCCCATTCATGGAATTTTTCAACAGCATCAAATTCTTCCGTATTCAGGCTCGCCGAAAGATTATCTTGCCGCTGGTAAAATAGAGCAATACATCACCTGCTCAGTTCAGAATTTAGTCCCAGTGTCAGTATACAGTAGGCTTTCCCGAGGTGAGACATATGCACAGGGGGGACATTGTGAAAAGTAAGGGTAAGTACTCCCTGTAGGATTTAAACATTTGCATGCTGAACATAGAAAACTGTCAATTCCCTAAAGACGGCAGTGTAACCGGGAGACGTCCAAGCGTAACTGGATATGCATAAGAATGTTACAGGATCTATTATTACCAAATGAGTCATAAGCCGGCAGTGGATCAACAGATAAAAGGCTAGTCTTCAGTTTTGATTTAAATTGGGCCTAGGCAGCACACTGTCTGGTATTCAGACGAAGATGATTGCATAGTTGTATGGTAGAAGGGGGCAAGAATTTGCGAAAACGTGTGGCTGTGTATTTCAGAAGTTTTATACTGTGACGATTCCAAACATGGATATACACCTGTCCAACGTTATTCGGGGTTAATTCTTAAATATAAGCATTACTCATTCAAAATTAATTTGAACTAGAAATTACTGACAAAGTCAAATGTCTCTCGGTAACACCCCCCCCCCCCCGAGATAACTGCTAATATCTTTGTGCGGAATCCAAATTAACATACTAAGTCACCCTTCATTCTTGAGTATTATCAAGGAAACCCAGATACAATTCCAACTTACTTTCAGGTGACCCAAAGACAACCCAGCCTAGGCCTCACGCAGATACATATTCTTCATGAGTGTCATCGATTAAGCTGTGTTCTGTTCTTTAGTAGTTATCGCATGGGAAACTATTTCACATAAGCGACCCTGTGATCCTGAAGGTTAGGTTATGGTAACCAAAATAAAATTTAGGCGTTATGATTGATGATAAACTGACCTGGAAATATCACATTGCGTCTAAGTTGTCCAAGGTTATTGGAATACTCGTAAAAATTTTAAGATATGTACCATAATTTACCCTGGCATATTTGCATTACAACTTTGTGTTACAACACTCTGTAAATCCCAGCATACTTTGCGCCTCTACACACGCCATAAACCTGAAAAGGTTTGATATTGTCCAGAAGAAAATCGTGAGAATAATTACTTTTTCTGCACTCAATTCACATACAGCTCCGCTGTTTAGCCAGTTGAAAATCCACAGTTTCTTGAAAGGTATTTTTATGAATAAATATAGCAAGGACATGCTTCCTGTTGTCTTTCATAGTTGGTAGGCCTATACTAAAACATCATGAGTCCACAGATATAATAAAAGACAATAAGAGCCATACTACGCAGTAATAATACAAGACAATTGAATCATGCTACCTGGAGTTACAAGAACAAACTTGGGTCTATGTTCTGTGCGCTGTTACGGAAGTAAACTCTGGAATATAGTATCAATGGAAGTACATATTGCCAACAATATGCGTAAATTCAAAAAGTCAATTACATATCATCTTCTGAGTCAAAGGTCAATGTAAGATCATTTTTGTTCAAATATATTAAGCATTGTCCATATTTGGTGCTTATTGGCTACACATTATGAGTTCTGAGGGGGCACATGAGCCCATTAGGGTTTCAGGTCCGGTCGTCACATCAATATTTATGTGTTAATGTGCATCTTCTTCTTTGTATCTTTTTGACAATAAATAAATACAAAATAAACCGAACGTTTATATCATAGAGACACATAGTCCTACCAAGTTTTATAAAGTTTTCTTCAGTTGAAGAAGAAGAAGAAGAAGAAGAAGAAGAAGAAGAAGAAGAAGAAGAAGAAGAAGAAGAAGAAGAAGAAGAAGAAGAAGAAGAAGAAGAAGAAGAAGAAGAAGAAGAAGAAGAAGAAGAAGAAGAAGAAGAAGAAGAAGAAGAAGAAGAAGAAGAAGAAGAAGAAGAAGAAGAAGAAGAAGAAGAAGAAGAAGAAGAAGAAGAAATGGGCAATAAAACAATATGTATCTCGGATTCCACCGGGTCACATGAATATCTGCGTCTTTTGGCCAAGATTGCCCAGTCAGGGAAGTTGATCAGATGACGTGGGATGTGTCTCAGGGCACCCGAACAAATCCGCTCAGCCACACATTGTACAGATTTAATTTAATGAACCAGTGGAAATGTCAGGACAAATAACGCATCCATATTCCATGATGTCCATGATGGTCTGTATCCTTGATTCGTATAATCTGATTAGGGTGTTGCTACATAATCTATATCAAAGTAGCTCCGGGCGCCTCCTAACTTTATCAATGATGCTGGTAACATGAGAATTTTACACAATGAGAAAGATGGTGTCGGACAAGGGCTTTCTGTGATTTAATCATCACCATAAAGCAAACGAGGGTGGTCAAGTTTCTTACGTTGGTAAAAAATAAGGTAGACAGATATTCCATAGCGTATAAGACCACTTTCTATTGTTTCCGCTTAATAAATGATCGACCAAGTTTGGTATTTATCCATCTTGTGGAGAGTAGTGGGTCATATTTTATCTCAAAAACACTGGTTTCATCAGCTAGTAGTCTAATATCACACACTCTATCATCCGTATTCTCGTTAATAAAACTAAAACTAGAAGGACGCCCTGGGTAGAGACCTGGGCCACACCTGCCTCAATAGGAAACAGCCAAAGACTGATCGCCTACTGTTGCACAGTGACAGCGATTAGAAAGAAGAATCCAAGGGCAACCTTCAGTTTTGAACTGTTTCAGTTTAAAGGAGAACTTTATACCCGACATGGTCAACTTCCTTGTTTAAACCAAGATTGAGCATTCTGGTTCCTTTATGTAGTTTACCGTTGCAAATTTCATGAAGTATTTTTGAGAAGTTGATTTATTATGCAGCCATTTAATTGAATTTTGGGGGGTTGAGCCATCCAGTACTCATAAAAAACATTATGTATCAAGTGCACATTTTTTTTTCATTATTATTATTAACGTGAAACAGATCGGTAAGGGACTAAGCTTTGTAAGCGAATAAAGGATACTCGAAGCAGTGTTTTAATAAAAACAACTTTCTAACATCCAGGGTGCGCGCAGGTAAGCTGGCGACTATTGGCGTGTCATCCCAATCACTCTTCCTCCAAATTTTTATTCAAATTAATTTGAGAAAGGATAAGATTGGTTAATCTGAATGAGAATGAAGCAGACGACTTTTGAAATTATATGCCGCTGTAGATCGGTTATACCGGGAAAACGTAAATATATTGTCATCAGGACCAAAGACTCAATAGAGAGTCCGTGTCATGACCAACGGTAGAATAAGACCTAAATTTAACCGGGCCCCAGGTCGGTATGGGAATGCAAGCGACATAGGGTCATTTTTATGCGAGGAAATTTACACTGCTTTGCAGATGCTTAATTGAACTTTTGCATTTGTTTCTATTGCTAGGCATTGCAGTAGGGTTATCTAGAAGAGCAGTTATGATTGATGAAGCCTGGAGCCAGGTAAACATTCACTTTGGGTCATCACTTTCGGTTTTGATGTGCGTGGAGCAATGCTCGCCAAGGATTTTTGAAAAGTGTCTTCTCAGACGTGAAGATAGGCATACACTGCAATAATACACATTATGCAGTCTATCTTTCAGATTGGTGATTGGCAAAAATTACCAATTATGTATCTTTCTTATTTTGTTATTTTTTTTCATTTTCCATTTATTTATTTATTTATTTATTTATTTATTTATTTATTTATTTATTTATTTATTTATTTATTTATTTATTTGTTTGTTTGTTTATTTTGTAGTTTAGGAAAATGTTTTGAACGTGAGGTCAAATACTTTTACTAAATCGTGCTTGTTAAGCAACTAAGATTCTTAAATATACCGACCACTTCTTATTAAGAACATTGAAAAAAAAGTAGAGCTTGGAACTGTAACCTTGGTTTTAATAGCAGACGATAGCAGAGAGGAGAGCATGCGAAGATAATAATCAAGAAACTCGCCTCACAGCCATCCATTATTTTGAACCAGGCATGAAAATGGCTGCCACATTTAAGAGAAATGGACTTCCTGGTCTAGTTGGTTTTGGTTGTTTTTTATGTGCACTTTTTACGATTTTCAATACCGTCAGATTTTTCATTTAATTTGCTACTTTTATGATGAGTTTGGAATGTTAATTGCAGGTATAATTGGGTTTGTGGCATTTTTGTGAGCGACAGACTCTTCGTTCTGTTACATTTTGGTGCTTGAAATTTGCTCGGAATCGCCCTTCCAACGGCAAAGTACAGTCGATTTCATAGGCATGCAAGCCAACAGTCCAATGTCATATTAATTGCATTTTGCGTTTGGTAGATTTTTAAGAATTTGGTTATGATTGTAAATACTGTGTTGAGATTATATAAAGCTTTCTTTTTAAACCTCCCGCAGTGGGAGGGGAAAGGGTTATATTATTTGTGCCGTACATTTCTATAATCGGCAGGCCCACGAAAGCTCTATACCACCACTGAAGTCCCGTACACCCAAGTGGTCCAAACCCACATCCAATTTTTTTCCCATTTTTTTCTCCTCTCTCTTTTTTGGTTTTGCGATATCTCGGCCACTATTTACACCTCCCAAAACAAAATTCACTGCAAACACTTTCTACAGACACGTGTCATAGGGATCCACTTTTCGAATCACCGTGACATAGATTTCCTGGAAATCGGTTCACACTGTCACTTTTGTAATTTTCACCGTCACTTGTAAACAATCAAGTCAAACAAACTATATATGGAAACCTTAATGCGCTCACCACAATTTGTTTATGAAACATTTGAGTTCTGAGTCGAAGGTCAAGGCCATATAATTTTTTTTTTAATGGCGATTTTTTTTTAAATTTAGAATTTTGGACAACGAAATCTCAGAAACCGCAAAGCCCGACCACGTGTCCTTGCACTATGGAGTGTGATTTATAATGAAGTTAAGCACCTGATATTTGGTTAGTGTTCCTGACCTACTTTTTTCCGATCGAGTTGAAATGTAAAAAAAAAAAAAAAACAAAAACAAAAAAAAACATTTTTTTTTTTGGGGGGGGGGGCATAACTCGAAAAGTTATCTACCAATTTGAATGATGTTGAGCTCTATAGAAAGCTGGCGTCGAGGCACACAAAAACATTAGAACCTATTTCGTTAAGTTTGAAGGTCAAGGTCACATGGCCGTTCGAAAAAGAGAAGGTATGTTTACGCAAAAAAAAAATATAATGATAATAAAAAAATACGTGCTAAATCTTAGAGACGGCTGGGGCCTGCAAGTCGTCATTCTAGCAGTATTACACTTATGTACTGAAATTTCACACCTGATAGGTGACTTTTCACCTTGACCTATATTTTCAAAATCCAGCCTTTTCCAGTTTTATTTTTTGTCAATATTTGGAAGGTCATAAATCTGAGTCGCAAATAGCCTTTGGAACCCCATTAGCCAACGTAAAAGTCCCTTTAATACCCTTTAAGATGATGCATATAATCTGTGACCTTGACCTAGTTTTAAGGGCACCATGGCCTACTTGTGGAAAACACGTTTTGGCCCATATTTCGAAAAGTCATAAACGGATTTGAGCGATGTTACGTTCAATCCATAGCTCAAATCAAGGCCCAGCTAAGCACATTTACTTTTGATCCGCATAGGTCAAAGTCAAGGTCATTTGGCGATCTGAAGATTTTAAACCTGACATAACTTGCTCAACTGACCTCAGTTCTCGCTCAATTTTCATCATGTTGGGTTCAAAATATTGGAATTTTAACAGTGCACATTTTTTGCTCAATATTTTGACTTTTAAGGTCACCCGTCATCTTGAAATTTTCAACTGGTCATAACTCAGTCAATTTTCTTCCGATTTTGATCTGATTGGGCTCAATGCGTAGGGAATGGAATAAAGCACACATCTGTCATTAAAGCATGACTGTTCAAGGTCAAATTAATTGACTATCCATAACTATTTTGCCATAACTCGATCAATTTATATCCTATTTTGTTCAAGATGAGCTCAAAATGTGCAAATTGTATCGCCACACAAGTGTGTAATTGACATGTGACCACTAAAGGTCAAAGTGAAGGTCATTTGGCCCTCTGAAATTTTCATCAAGCCATAACGCAGTCAGTCTTAATCCAATTGTAATCATGTTGATATTCAATTGTAGCTAGTGCAACACGACACTATTGTGTAATTTACTTGTGACCTCTAAAGCTCAACGGCTAAGGTCATTTGACCCTTTATAAGTATTCTTGGGGGCATAACTCGGTCAACTTCATTCGATTTCGACCATGTTGGGATCAAATTGTAGCTATTGTAACAATACACAATTTTTTAACATAAATGTGACCTCAAAGGTCAAGGTCCTTTGGCCCTTTGAAATATCCATTGAGCCATAAATCGATCAATTAACATCCGATGCGTACCATGTTGTGGTCTAATTGTGGCTATTGTCATACTGCACAATTTCGTATTTACATGTGACCTCTAAAGGTAAAAAGTCAAGGTCATTTGGCCCTTTGAAAGTTTCATTGAGCCATAACTCGGTAATTTTACTCCCACTTGGATCACGTTTGGCTGAAATTGTAGCTGTTGTAACACTGCACAATTTTGTAATTTACGTATAACCTCCAAAGGTCGAAGGTCAATGTGCCATAAGTTGAGATGACAGAAGTGATAGCGTGGGCGGGGAGCCTTTCTCTCAGCGATCGCTTGCGATTGGAGATGTCTAGTTCCAGTTTTTATTGAAAACGACGACGACGACGACGACGACAATGCTGATGGGGTAACATCATAATGATGAACAGGATGGCGATGATGGTGACGACGATAGCGATGACGGTCACAACTTCAACGACGATGATGAAGATTTTCAGTTTGTTGCGATGCACAATATGACATAAGAACATTTACAGTGGTCCATAATATGAACTATGTCTATACATTTTGCGTTATGACTGTGTAACCTATTCAACAGAATGTCAGGTCTTTTTGACCCTTACTTGCTCATGGGTCAAAGGTATGGCCGTCACTAGAAAACCTATAAGACCTGGCAGGCATCTGAGCTACCAAAGCAAGACGGACAATTATTTAGAAAGGTCGTGTGTATGTCTTTGAATTTGTAATACAGATCATGAGAAAGCAAGCTTCATTAAAACCAGATAGAAAAGAGTATACAGCATTTGAAAAACAAAGGCCATTTTCATCGTTTCTTTGCTGGAACGTATTAAAGATTACCAACCAACATTGAGAAGAAAAGGAACATAATGCAATGTACATTGAAACCTGTCTCCGAAGACCACCCCAAGGGGCGACTAAATCGAGGTCTCTCTAAGGAGGTTCTCTCCCATATGAGATACAAATAACAAAAGTTCTTAGCCAAACGTTTTGAAATGGGGGTCTTTCTTGACAGGTGGTCTCTCGTTGGAGTGGTCTCAAGAGAGACAGAAATCACTGTATTTCACACTTTATAGTTAGATGGTAAAAACTTTTATCGATGCTGTTTCGCATCTACATTGTGTCTGTATAATGATAACCTTGAATGACCCATACAGACCACTGTAGGGCAGACCCAGTTTTTCTGCGCAAGTGTTTGTGGCAAGAGAGAGTGTTCGGGGTGGGGAGGGAAGAGGGTTGGCTCTGTGGCCAGCAGCTGCTTGCCTGATTGGTAGAATGCAAACAGTACCCAATACAGAAGTATTTATTAACGAATCAAAGCATTTTATACAAAAAATCCTGAAGATATAACTTTTTGTATTCCTGTTCAGACAAATGTCGCGATCCACGCAATGACGTGATTTGGTTGTCGAAGTGAACCATGCTACAAGCGATATAAGACGTATCTCAGCCGTGCCGTAAAAGAGGAACTTGAAAACAAGTACAGGGCATAAAGACAAGTGATATCACGAGAAGTGGGCATAACCTCATCACACAGACACAAGCAATCTACGCATCCGTGCGTGCATGATTGAACTAGGAAAGATGATTTGCTGCATAGCAAATCAGTGAGTGTGTCTTCAAAGCATATTGGTATGGCAATGTACAACTATTCCATAACACAGGAGTAGAAGATGGAATGGCATCTGTATCTATTATAGATTTGAAGTTATTCAAGATTTAAGATTCAAGGTTACGTCGTGTCTCTGTTCTTCCGTACAAAGAATTTGATGCCAGACGCACACCTTACTTCCAAGGGATATCATAGTGTCTCCGTTCAACTGTAAAGATAATTAGCTATTGGAAGTACTCAGCTGTGTTCTGCAGTGTTAAAACACAATGATGTTTATGATATTCTCTTTTAAACACGGGGCCATGTTCTAATGCTGATAAAACATGTCTAAGGTGCAGATTTTGTTTTCACCAGAGAGAGAAAAGCACAAATAAATTTTATAATAGCACAATAATGAATTACAGGTTTTCTTCGCTCATTGGTAATAAACAATGGTTACCTGCAGGACCAGGTGAGTCCAAGTCGAGCCCTTTATCTTCCATGATGTATCCGTCTTGTACTGAGTAGGCCCCGAGAAAACTCGCACCTGAGACGACGCATCCAAGTCGATGCGCAGCAAAGTGTTATCGTTGGTATCTTGTATTTGAAGTAATGTTCTGTAACATATACGATTACCGATCATATATAGATTTCCACAATGCTTTAATGAAGATGTCGAAGGCATGGGAAATGAACCGAATCTAAATTTTACGACACAGTAGCGACACTGGGTACAGTAACAATACGCTTGGCAAGCATATGTAAAAAAAAACACAACAAAACAAAAAACAAAAACAAAAACAATACAAAAAAAAAAAAAAAAAAAAAAAAAACCCAGAACATAAAACACCCCCCCCCCCCCAAAAAAAAAAACAGCTACATGAAAATTGTAAAAATTGTTTGGATATAAATGAATAGGAGACATTCATATTTAACTGCGATCTTGCTCACTTCCTGTGTTGCCGGGGTAACAGACTGATGCATCCACCATGATCAGGGCAGATTTGTATTATATACTACGTGTGTGTGCGCGCGTGCGTGCGTGTGCGTGTGTGTAATCTGCTATTTGCGACTTTATTCCCCACTGTGAGACAAAACTAATATATATATATATATATATATATATATATATATGCTGTTCGGGACTTCGAGTTAAGACTCCCCCCCCCCCCCCCCCATTTTACTAGAGGGTGGTCGTACTCGTGGTTCCTTACCAAATCGAGTTATTACATCTAGATATTCTCCCTTTGACATTTTTCTTTATGGTACTTTGTATGTTAATTCTCATCAGCCAAACGGTATCATAGATTCACTTCGGTATATTTTACACCATGATGATTTCATAAAACTTTGGTCGACTGAACATGCTTTGGCTGGTTTGTCAATTCGTGCCTTTTGAAATGGTATTAATTTATGTATATTTGAATGGTACAAGAGCATATTGTGTGGATCTCTCGTTAGGCGGGGGAGTCGACTCGAGAGCTAACTGTACGAGCTTCAATCTGAGTTCTCGAGTCAACCCATGAGGCATTTGGGCCCAATCAGTAATCGCAGACTGGCTTTGGGACTCTGCTTAACTTAATTAAGTATTTAAAATTCTACCATTTAATATCGTGCCTCATAGGTGTAGTCAACTGTGCTTATATCATAATTTCATGGGGACTATGTATGATTTATATTTTGATGTATGATTCCCCGTTTTCGGGGATATCAATAAAATCATATATGTAAAAACACACACACATATACAAATAAATATATATATATATATATATATATATATATATATATATATATATATATATATATATATATATATATATATATATGTGTGTGTGTGTGTGTGTGTGTGTGTGTGTGTATGTTTAGACCGTGGGATGTTTATGTGTATGCAGTCTCGTGCTTCGTAACCTATCTATCGTATGTACCATGTATATCTTAATTGTAACAAAACGGATATATTGTATTTTCCTCATGTATAGTTTTTTTGCCAATTAGGGTTACTTACGTCTATGATAACAACGAAATTTCTTGCTAAAACATATGGTGATATTGTTGACAAGGATTTACTCACAAGCAAGCAATTCAGAGTATACTTCGCAAGCAACATAAAGCACTTAATAATGTACCATGAAGTCAACTGTTGTATGCATGGTTATGGAACGGCTGTAAGGGAGGGTTCAACATTATCATCATTTTTGAATTAGCACTTGGGGTAATAAATTTAGTGATCCCGGCTCCCTCCCCCCCCCCCCCAAATTAGTATTTTAGAAATGACAATTTTCGAGAAAAAAATAGCAAAAGGGCACAAAACAGACGAAAAATTGACCACCGTTGTCCATATTCTGTAAAGTGTTCAGACCCATTTAACCCTCCCCCCCCCCCCAGTGTATTGTAAGTGCTATTTCAAAAATGATGTAAATGTTGAACCATTCCTAAGTTGTATGGGAAGTAAATTCATTTTCACGGAAGTGCCACCAAGGGATTAATGGCATTTACGATCCACCATCGGCTTTCCTCACCGAGTTGTCATCCTTTGTATGAAACTCAGGTACAGCGGGAGGGTTTGAACGGCAACGAAAAACTAACAGAGAAGAGGACATGTATGCGCAAGTGTGAATAGCATGGTTGCTAGGGAGTGGTCATGTTTTTTCCATGATCGTCCATTAAACATTGCTGGGACACACACCAGTGCTATCTAAGCTGTTCGTGTGTGTGCTTTCGTCATACCATCGGTATAATCCGCTGTTAAAATAGCGATAGGATTGCTTATTTGCAGTGCAAGTCTGTTAGCGTGACATCAAACTAAATGCAAACACCGAGAATGTTTTCTATTACCGTATATCCCATCGAAGTAGGGAAATATGGCGACATAGAATTTATCCGTAAGGGTTTTTATACGTAACATCCAACTGTGAATTATGCATAATGTTTAATAGCTTCAATCTCCATCAACCTAGATTTTGGTGTTAAAAACATAGTTTTTTACGTTCTGCTCCGAAGTACCAATTCATTACTTATCTCCATGACAAGGTAACACTAAAAATGCAATTAATACTTCAGGAATTTTGACCTTTTAGTATTTATTTTTTTTCGCCACATGCGAGTGACTCCTCGGTGTCTTTGTTCATTTAAAATGAAATATGTGTATATGCACTTTCCATACACCTTGCTTTGAGCCATTCGATTCATCACACGTATGGCTCGATCGATAGGCACAAATGAATTACTTCACTTTCAGTACATTTCTAAATGGTTATTGGAGCATGCAAGTTCAAGTGCGGCAACTTAACGCATCCTCAATGGCTTTCCTTCGTAAACATTTTAACCTTCTGAGCACATGCTTTTATTTGCAGCGTGTCGATTGCATCATAGAATGAGGAAAAACAATACGGATCCCAGTATGAGGGGTCTGTACTTTGGATAAAGAAAGTATCCCCGCTGCCAGCCGTCAACAAGTTTCATCGACTCGTGTGGGGAGCTCACTGGTCTGTCGGCAGAAAGATGACCTACTACTACTGCGACCAGGGCTCGATCACCCTACCCCCCCCCCCCTTTCTGGCGCGCATTTTTATGTTCCGAGAAGCTCACTGCCGATGCGTGGAGTGCATTTCCTCAGATGGCCGGTGTTTTGCGTCGGTTTTGGGGTTCACGGTACCGATCGCTTGTGTTAACGTTCCCGAACACCTGCCCACATCCGTATGTTTCCTTCGGGTATATGGGCTTCCCCCTGCATTGAATTATTGAATTCTGCATAATTGAGCCAAGATCTGATAATTGGACCACGTGGAATAAGAATAAGTCTTTCGTTGAATTGGTTATTCATTCTAACAGGGTAGCCTCCTTGGTTATAATTAATATATATATATATATATATATATATATATATATATATATATATATATATGCATGTATTTCTGTATGTGTATATGTGAATGTATAAAAAAAGCTACCGCAGGCAACGTCACCTTCCATAGTCCAGTATAATATGAGTTGACTGATAATTTATTTAGCTATGGCGTCACTATAATTGGATAAGTAAGTTCAACAGCTTCCTTGGGACCTTTCTCCTCTTATTCCAGATGTGTATTTACCTTTCAAGACTTAATTCATATCGTGCCTTTTGCTCTTCCTTCTTGGGCTAATATTTTTTGTCGTTTTTGATGTGTTCCCAAGTATCATTTAGAAAACAAAACTTTCTCCCTGAAGAAAACTACTCGTTTACATGAGAGAGAAAAGAAAAAAACTCTTTTTGAAACATGCGCTAGACTAAGGGGTGTTTGTCTGAATGGCACCAGTGCAATAAAACCAAAAAATATAGGTCTTTATTAGTGAGTTTTCTCACATTGCGAATATGCACAGTCCCTTTTAAGAACAGTTGATATGCATATTTCTATGCTCCTGATGCCACTGTTCTGTGGAAAGTTCAGTCCTCAACTGGCCTTGAGGTAGAGAGCATGCTACCATGGCAGACCCCTTGGTACGGACAGAAAATGGAGGTCACAGGATCATTTCCTCTCCTAAACCTCAACTCATTTCCATCCGACAATCCAAGGTGAATTCATGTGACGGTATTGACGAAACAACCGGTTACTTTTACTGGGAGTGAAAGCGGCCTGAACTGAACAGGCACCATGTGCAGATATGTTGTATAATCTATTTCTTTTTCTTCTAAATTGTGTAGGCTGAATTCAAAACACATATTCGGCTATGCCAAGCCTGTCGTATTTATACGTTTTTCATTTCCAAAGAAAATCAAATTCATGCCGCGTTTACACGACTGACATAAAAATATCTGCCTTTTATGTCATATCGGCAGGAATTTGTAGTCAAATATATGATCTTATGTTTAGTACTTTCCCAATGTTATCATCATGATCATGGTCAGCATCTCTACTTTTACCATTACTGATACTCTTATTGTTAGCACAACCTTCATTGATAATGATTCAGTTGTCCTTTCAGACACAGTAACTTGGGTGAACTCAGTGTCAGACCAAATGCAGGATGGTCTTACGGGCAGGTATCCAGAAACAAGGACTTGATTGACCATGAAACAACTTCCTGTGACAGTCAACCACTGGTCCACCTGTGACCCTGCCTATCGTATTTGGAGCTTCGTGGAATATGCTCAAGGCGTCAAAAGCAGCCGCCTCTCCAACCCCTTCTGCACTACACTCGCTAAAACAAAACCGTGATTTTCTTCATCCATGGCAAAACTTTTTACTTAAGTGTTGCGTTACTTCTTTGGCAGATGCATCATTAAGATTTGCAAATTTCCATGAATTTTACTTTTGCTGCAGTGTGTCACATACAGTAAATTTTCCACTTCAATCTGTCGCAGTGCATGCGCATACGGCCAAGCATAACATTTTCTTGCCTCCAACAGACTAGAGAACTGACGTCATCGTGTGGGTTGGTCACTGTTGAGCACAGTAGGGAAATTTTGAATAAATGAAATGTAAATGAGAGATATTTAATCAGTAGATATGAAACATTTTGAAAGAACCCCGATCAGCATCAGTATTATCTCAAACATTTTTAAAATTTCACATAACGGAAACTTTCAGCAAGTGATTACAATTACGAGCGCCCACATAAGAAAGCAATAGCGAGTCTGGGGGATGCTTAGGAGGCAAATGTTCGTCAAGATCGACTGAAAATTTCAGCATGATCAAATGCGCAGACGTGTGGTACACATATAATGTATACACTAGTATACATACGTACATATGAACGCACATATCCGTCCGTCCATTCATTCATTCATTCATTCATCCATACTTGCATAAAAATACGCATCCACATACACACACAGACACACACACACATGATGTTTACAGGAATAATGGTGTCTTTTCCCTCGCTAATTCTAATTAATCTTCAGGATGCTGGGGGGGGGGCGCTAATCATTTATCTTGTCTATCATACATCTCTAATTGAACCTTGCCCCCTCAATCAAGACTGAATTAAGGGTGAGCCAACTGCTTTCCTTGACGTTGGTTGAACACTGAGGAAAGCTGTTGACCTGGAGCATGTTATCTTGATAGGCCTCACGTACAGTTCTCATTCAAAATGTTTTTCGGTGCTGTTAATAGTAGTCGAAAGCATTGAAGCAGACGACATTTGTGCAGCAGCTGTCGCGGCCGCTTTAGGGGGGGGGGGTGGGAAGAATCTCTTGTTGTGTAAAAGGAATACATGGAAAACCTGCATCTTCAATACCAGTCACATCACACTATGTGGGGATAGGTGAAAATCAGATCTATAAAATGTGTAGGGGTCAATCAGGTAAGTTATTTATGACACCTGTATTCTCAATATTAATTAACGGTGAGATGAACCTGCTCTCGTGTTTTTCAGTATATTTGGAGCAAGTTTTTTCATATATACGCACGAGCAGAGAGTTCAGGCGGCAGAAACTTTCTTAAGTTTTAAAGTTTGATTTTCCAAAGGTGATACTAACTGGCAATTTTAAGTTAAATTTTTCTCATGGAATGTAGCCTACACATTTACGGTTAGCTTTTCATTTTTTTCACCCATCTTTTATGCTTTCTCACCGTATGATTCCTCTTCTTTCATGATATTTGTATATAGGCCTATTCAAAATGTACAGTCACGCGAAACTTACCCCTAGCAAAGGGGTTTTCTCTGGGCAGTGGAGGTGCAAAAAACCACTGTGCATGGTGGCTTCACTTGCGGGAAAAAAGTTTTGAATGAATACTTTAAATATTTGAAATCAAAAGCCCTGCCATTGTAAGCTATTTTTACAGTTGCATGGGAGGTCATAAAAGGACCATTCCGCATTATATTGGCAGGCTTGCCAGGGTGACATAAAACGGTAATTGTTTCTTAACAAGAACATCAAAGATCACATAGAGAGGTACGTAACTTAATTTATGCACTTAATTAGCCATACCCTTGGTACAATTTTATTTATAACCTGATTAGTGGCAATATTTTATCTTTGACATCCATTACCTTATTTTTACTTCCATTTATTTTTCCCTTTCCAGTCTATTCCATTCATTCAATATTTTAGTTTGCCAAGTGTCACCAAGGTTTTATGCTTGCACGGTTCTGTTCAGTGAATGCTTGCCGGTGCATAAAATTGGGAACAACAACATCTATCATACAAATATACTTCATTTTTGTCCAGAGAACTCAACAACAAAAACTGAAAAAGTAGCGGAAGTCAAGGGACTTGGCATAATTCTGTGTTCAACAAAAGGTGAACAGCTTCCCCTTAAACATTGTCACATTACAAATTGTTTAAGGGAGAGGAGAATCAGATTAACACAAAAATTGCATCTAAATGTAAACTGCATATAATATAGAGCTAACGAAAATATTAGCTCAACACGTAAAACATTTAAAAGAGGCTGGTTCAACATTTTAGCCATTTTTTTTATTGCTAAACAGCGTTGTGCTTTAGCCCTTTCCTCCCGGAAAGATAATTTCATAACATTTAAGTAATTACGAATTCCAGCTCAGTTGCCGATGCGAAAGTGAAACTCTTGAGAAGCGTACCCAAGTTTTTGTGCTTTGTTGCTTGTAGAAATCTGTTAGGCATGTACCATAAGTATTCCTGTTTTCACGTTGATTATAATGTTTCTTGTTTTCTCATTAACTAGAAGAAATGAGAGCATAAAAAATGAAGACAGGAGGGGAGGAAGAGAAAGAGAAAGAAAGAAAGCTGTTTTTTTTCAGATATCGTGCTTGAACCAACAACATTAATGACGATGTCTTATAGTATGGATGCATGAACAAATGAAAAATAGATTTAATAAATAAATAGATAAATAGATTGATAGATAGAGATGATAGATAGAAAGATAAATAAATAAATAAATAAATAAATAAATAAATAAATAAATAAATAAATAAATAAATAAATACAAAATATACAAATTAAATGACATCTTTCCCTATTGTACATGGTGATTAAGATATTGAAAAATGTACACCTTAGCTGCTTAATTACAGCGTCAAAATTACCAAATTAGTCGAAGAACAGCTTAAAAGCACATACAACTCTTGATGCCAAGCTTCACTTGCAGTTAAAAATTTTACATGAATACATTGCTTCTTTTTGAATGAATGCAGCGGCTGGAATGCAATAGGATATCGGGTGCGTTCGCTACCTCCTGTGGGATATGCAAGTCTATTTGACTATAACCAAAGAAAGCAAGACACCGACACCCGAAGCTTTTAGTGCATGCATCACGTGAGACGCTTCATAAAAACATTCTCCACACAGTGCCAACTTCACGTCCCAGTCATCGAGTTTTCAAGATAAGTGTCAACACTATGACCGTTAGCAGTTTTGATGGTACGAATGAAGGTAACCGACTTTGATCGTAGCAGACATAGAGACCCTTTACATGTGTTTTATGTGCGTATAAAATACAACAGCTTTCTAAATTTGTGGCTAAGTACGATATTGAGGCCATACACTTGTACGGGGTCACAGGAGCAGCGGTATATGACATTGTCCTGGGAGCCCTGACAACAAATATAAAAAACATAAATTTACTGGACTGCATTAGTCGTCCGCTACCGCGTGTATTCTTGGAACGCCGTCAGCTAGAGTATGACAAGATTCTGACTAATTTGAAACGGAGTCAGGTGGGGTCTGGGGAGAGGAGAGGGGGCGAGGGCGTGGACGTCTCGCCAAATATAGCTGTCGAGTATGAAAATGAATCTCAAAATAGTTACTCAGAATATATTTCAACCACACATCTCTACCAATGATTACTGTAAATCATCCACCGAAGTGTGACATCCCTATCTGGTCTAGTTTGGGAAATAATACAATTCCAAAGTTTTTGGTCGAGAGACGAACGGACATATGTCTTCAGACAAAAGACGGTGGCATTTGATCTTGTATAGCCCTACAACTTTTCTTGACGACAGGACACACCTTTTCATGAGAATTTAGTTAACTTTTCATCCCCAAACCAAGACACATGGTGGACATTGAAGCCGGTCGGGCCCTCTTAGAATGGAGTCACTATTCCTTAAAAAAGGAACATAATTCTGTCTTCTTTCACTGTACTCTCTTTACTGCGTGTCCAGTTGAGGGAGATATTGGCCAACCTTTATTGCTGGCTGGGAGATATGAGAACACATATTGCTGCGGACAAGCACTACAAACCAGACACACCAAATTATGACCGTTCCAGTAGTCTGTCTGCGGGGATCGCGCCACTCAGGTGTGTTCAATACTCAATTAAGCATGACGTGATAGTGACGGCACATATGTCTGGTATTGATTAGCATGAATCATCTAGCAAAATATTCAAGTCCTACCAGGTCTGGTTAGCGAAATGTGTGTTTTTTTCTCTCCACTGCTCAATCAAGCATGATGGAATCAATGAAG
The DNA here is from genome assembly GCA_964020975.1 of Hermodice carunculata. Classification (NCBI taxonomy): domain Eukaryota; kingdom Metazoa; phylum Annelida; class Polychaeta; order Eunicida; family Amphinomidae; genus Hermodice; species Hermodice carunculata. Next base: position 71,865,399 of record OZ026616.1, read on the forward strand.
TGTGAAAGCCAAGGCACGTATCTCTATTGAAACAAACAGTTTAATCGTTACAGAATCTGAGTAATACATGTTCAAAATATGCGAAGGGCTGGCGCTTCCGGTATGGTGGGAAAAAATCTAAAATGTATCACAGTAGGATCTACCGCTGTTATGAATAATGTAAACTGGCACGTGGACGAGGTGGCATTATGTAAAGTTGATCACTTGGAGGTTCTGGGCTTGAACTTCACTAAAGTCCTGAAGTCCAACATTCATGTTGAAAAAAAAATATCCCCCGCATGTCATAAATCGTTATTTCAGTATGTCAGTGCTGGCATGCCTTGCCCAGGTTTATCCACTGCTGTTAAATTCGAACTACGGGAAACAGTAGGATTACCGACACTTTTATATGGTTCCGATGTTTTCTCACTTCATACAACGCAGTTGGAACTTATTGATGCCACTCAGAATAACATAATCAAGCAAGTACTTGGGTTCCAGAGAAGATCTCATGACTCACACTTACTAGAGGCTGTTGGTTTGAACCACATTCAATACGACATATACATATCAATTTCTCACCACAAAGCACAGGGCTCACTGATGCCTGTCAATCACGGAGGACACACGGACATATCACTGTCACAGAAGGACTAGATACACCTTTCTTACAAAATAAGTGTCTTTTAGAAAAATTTAAGTTTACAAATACTAAAGTCATTTTCATTTAGTGCTTCCTAAATTGGTTACAAGAATAAATTTCCATTTGCCTGTACCAAGTATTCTTCATTTCCAAAATATTAGTCACTTCCACGCACAGGCGGCGGTCCGTATCTCGCCAGACGAGACTATGGTTACTAAGACAGCCAGGTATACAGCTGTGGCGGAAAATTAATAAGCATGTTTCGCATCACATGTTAAAGATATTATATGACGTTACTCAACAAAGCTTTTTTTCGCTGGACGGCCAGAAAAGTGATTTGTGCTGCTTTATGATATCCAAGTTTATTTTAACTAGTGCTACATGTAAAAACACTCATCGATAGAATTATATCCTTTAATGTATCTCCTCTACAGATTTTTATGTCACAGTGTCCGGGCAGTGACTATAATTCATCTTGTATTTCTAACGATACTCGCAACAACACAGATAATGGTGCATAATGGTGCTGTTGACAGCCTAATGTAATTAGAATTTCATGACTAGTTTAACAAAATGGGATCCGCTGTACATACACTGGCTCAGATGCTCATAAAAGCCTTCTAATGTATTGAAGTCAATTGTATTCTTTTTAAATTTCTATTTTATATTATGTGCGTGTATTCTATTAAAAAAACAATATGCACATCTGTGCTTCTGTATGTGTTACCAAGTTCTGGGGATTTAAATTAAGTATTATTAAATCATACAGCCCAATATGAAAGTCAAACCCTGTCTTGTTCATGAGATAGCCTAAATGCCACTCTGAGAGTCTGATGTTTCGCTCCAAAGCTCATTTAAGCCCGAAGTGATCAATGTAATGTGAGCGTGACGGCACATAACAGACCTTCAATGACTGTGCGCACATGATATGGGAAATGCCTCAGCCCAAGTGGGGATCAGAGCGAAAGTGTCTCCCCTCTTTTTTAAGGGGGGGGGGGGGGGGCACCTGTATCGGAAATGATACTGGATCGCGGCAAAAAAGCGGAGTGCCACAGGATTATTATTATATGACAAGTGATGATTACTAAAATGATCTACCCAAGTATGAAAGCACCACCTAGGCTGGTCAATGACATAACGCCATTCCGAAGTTTTTGGTCTGCAGACGGACGGATGAACTCAGAGATGGACCGGCGTAAAGTGAATGCCTAGTCACGCCACCAGCTAACACTAGTGAGACAATAATGACTTACCTACAGCATACCTGGTATATGATTGCGCATTTGTGTTTTTATATTTGTCAAGTGCAATTCTTTACATTACAGGCCTATGAATGCTGTCCATACCTCATACCCCCCCCCTCCCGCCCTTTCATATCTGCAAAAAACGATGTGTTTCTTTTAATGCATACACCTAAGATTTGTCCGTGTGCAGATCTAGAAAACTGGTTCCAATCCTTGTTAATATTAATAGAGCAACACACAAGTGTCATTTGTTATCATTTAGTTGACCCTTGCAAGTGTCAGTCCAAAAACTTTCTTCCTGGCTTTGTTTCAGCATACATGGTCTTGATATGTTTCATGCAGTCAGTTATGGCAATATTTGTTCAATTTACATATACCAGCATCTAAAATTATCCTCTGGGCGAATACATATAGCTTTGAGCTAAAACTCAAATTTATAACCCACAGGCCTAAAGGCATAAATCTAATTGCAGTATTGAAACCGATGTGTTTTTTCAGTGGTACAAAAAAGAAAGCACCTTGTATTAATTTCCCACCATCAAATCTAGATATTTTACTCAAAAAATGTCAGAATGAAAACATCAAATACTAGAACACATCCTTAACCGTCAAATTTAGTGTTTCAGAAAGATTCACCTTAAATTCGAATTCGGCATGGTAATCGCTGAGATGATTTGATGGTACATAGGAACAACAGCACACACATAAAGTTGCAAGTAACTGCCGAACAAACAAATGTTTATCAATAACATACTGAAGAAAGTGCGGTACATGGACTACGAGTGAACATTACACTCATAATGACTGAGAATAATGGTACAGATCTGCATGTATCTTTCATATATATATATATATATATATATATATATATATATATATATATATATATATATATATATATATATATATATATGGGTCGAAATTAAGCGGTGTCTGGTTGCCCCAGACAACACAGACAACACAAAATTTGTTGGGGCAACTTTAGATGATTCCCTGGTTGCCCCAGGAACAACTTTTTATTTTCGGCTTAATCAGTGTGATGTTTTGTAATACGAAATGAGCCAGAGAAGGGATCACAGATGATCTGGTTGCATCTATATAAATTCAACATTAGAATTACCTTAGTACATGTAAAATACATTTAGGAGAGGTCACAATCAACTATTATCTATATATTCAGCTGAATGTACAAGAAAAGACACAAAATTCTTGAAGGTCTCAAAAAGAACTTTACTTTTTAAGATGAAATAACACAATATTATCTTGTGGGCTATACACAAAGATTTTAGTCATTTCACATGCCTTTTTACAATGCTTGAGAGGGAATTCCAGAACTCCAAAGAAAAATTCAATAAGTGTTTTTATCCCCAAAACCACGTGGTTGGTTCATTGTTAAACTAACCAATCAGAACGTGCGCTGATACGAACAATTTTTCAGGCCCCTAATTCAACCCGCGTGTCATGTCTCCGGGTTGCAGAAAAGTTAATGTCCCCTATATCGAGAGTGACACTGACAGTTAACGTTGCCAAGATTATTAAGTGTTGCTAATGGCCTGTTTGCATCGTATTTTGATGTTTCCCTTTCATGAATTTGTTGCGCGATTCGCAGGTTAATGTTTCTTGTCAATAAAAGTGTGTGCATCGGGTGACAAGTTTGAACCATTTTCACCATTACTATCAACAAAGTATAGGTTACCGTGTCACGGATCAGTCGTGCAATAATGCTTGAACAACTTTTGCAAAAAGTACATGGAATATTCGGATATCACATATACTGTCCTTAATATGAGTCTCTATGATGAGACATTCATAATACTGTGTGATACTCGCACCAATGTACCTGCCCTATGTTTGATGCATTGATATGTAATTATACAAGCGGTTAAGCGTGCCGCGCATGAATATCAAAGAGTCGTGTTAGTTTTTCGGCTTGTTTTTTTTTTAAATCGTAGCGCCCTTGAAGCGATGGACACGGCAAGAATCCAGGTAAATTCCTTCTCAAACACAGAATAAATACAATCTTAAATGTCTGAAATCTTGGGAGTTACGTTTTTTTTCACTGGTGGTCAATGTTGTTGTGTTTATAAATAATTGATCCTCTTGGACGTTGTTTGCATGTATGCTACATGTTTTTATAATGCAGAGTCACCACAAGTACGTAAACTTTTCATCAATGTTTGTGTTTCCTGTTGTTATGGAGGTAAGAGAGATCGACAGAGCTTATTTAAAACAAACAATAGGACAATGAAATAGATAGATAGATAGATAGATAGATAGATAGATAGATAGATAGATAGATAGATAAATAGAGGGAGGAAGGGATGGATGGATAGATGAACAGAAAAACAGACAGACAGATAGACAGATAGATATAAAGATAGATAGATAGATAGATAGATAGATAGATAGATAGATAGATAGATAGATAGATAGATAGATAGATAGATAGAGGGAGGGAGGGAGGGATAGATGAACAGAAAAACAGACAGACAGACAGAGAGATAGATATAAAGATAGATAGATAGATAGATAGATAGATAGATAGATAGATAGATAGATAGATAGATAGATAGATAGATAGATAGAGGGATGGATGGATAGATAGATAGATGGATAGATGAGCAGAAAAACAGACAGACAGATAGATAGATAGATAGATGGATAGATAGGCAGACAGATAGATAGATAGATAGATAGATAGATAGATAGATAGATAGATAGATAGATAGATAGATAGATAGATAGATAGATAAATAGATAGATAAATAGATAGATAGATAGATACATACATACATACATAGATAAACGGATGGATGGATGAACGGACGGACGAACAGACAGACAGAAGGAGGGATGGATGTGTGGATGGATGGATTGAAAAGTGGGAACAAATAAACAAGCAATGGACGTAGTAACTGAAGCAGGAAAACGTTTATATGCCTGGACGTTAATTAGCTCCACATCTGCATGAAAACGGAAGACAAAGCACCTTGGCGGAATGAAGTGTGACACACATAATTCTTATCCCAGAATGACTCAGTCCACAACTATTGCCCCCACATATGCACAATGAATTCATCCATGAAGTATCTGAGGCGTTGCGGATATCCCTTTTTTTCTGACAAAATAGCTGTCTTGCATTGAAAAGGATAGAAATCCGGTAATTTTGACAGAATTTGTCATTTGAAATAAACGAATACTGGGAATATTTTTTGCACTGCTCACAGACAGAGACAGTCCGTCGAGCTTAACCAGTTGGCGATTACATCGCAGCAACTTTGGTGTAGGACACATGATAAACATTATTAACATGTAAGAAGTTCCCTTATTTTGTGCTTGTTGCTTGAACACAACGTGGGAGAATTTCAATATGTGGAGTAAAACAGCCACACTTTGTGGAAGGAAAGTCCAACACTATTGCTATCTATTGGTGAAAAAACTGCACCATTTATATATATATTTTTAAAGTTTCTGTGTTTCTCTACGACTAAGTTCATAATATAAACGTAACAAGTTTGAGGGGCTGTATTCTGAGCCCCAAGTTACTAAATCTTTTCACACTAACCTGTATCCTCTTATTCTTATTTTTTTGTTTATATATATATTTTTTTATTTATTTATTTTTTTTTTTTACAGAGTCATACATCCGTGCATGTATAGCACGGAGTTTTTTGTCAGATAAACATTTATTAGCGTGACGCCACGCAATATAAATTTGAACTTGTAAATCGCCTGAAAGAAATCAGTAATGGCTTGCTCTGACCCTCTCGTGGTGACTTGAACTCTCTCACCGATTCGTTTTGGCTGAGTCAACAGCTTTCCTTGGCGCGCTTTGGATGCCATATGACCAAAGCGCGTCGAGGAAAGCTGCTGATTTGACCCATCCATATTATCTGTGCGATTGTATGCATGCTGGTATTTGGATGGCAGGTCAGTTTAGAAAGAATACGAGTCTAGCATCGTTGTGTCCATTCAGAGCACATCGACTTAAGCCGCAATTGGCATTGAGGAGTTAAAGAAAAAAGAAAGTCCGAAGAGAAAGTCGAAAGGTGGCGACGGGAATTGTTGGATGCAGGTCAGCAGTGGTTGGCAACAAGTCAAGTGTGAATGTGGTCAAACTGATAATTAACTGTACAACTTCCATAATAGCCTGGTCAGCCTGCCAGACCTTTCAACTGTTGAGCTATACCCTCAGGTAGCGAACATCCTCCCTAACCCCTCCTCTCAGAATATTTTTGAGATGTTCAGCAGGCAATATTTATGAGTCCTGGCTGACTAGCGGTAATTCCTGAGACTCAACGTACGAATCTGTCATGTTGATATTTCCTGTTTCTCCCAGATGAAGGATTAATGCGTCTTCGTTTCAAAACTCTATACCGCCCCGGGGGTACACGTTACATGTTGCCCATAAAAACGGACGTGTTGGCACAAGCACCGTTTTCTTTGTGGGCTGCAGAGACCAAGACGTCCAAATAAGCACCACATGCGTACGTCAGGAGGTATTTGAAGATGTTCAGCCTATCGTACTGCTTGTTTTGGAATCTTGAAGCTCAATAGTCTATATCTGGGTAAGTTCTAACACAAGGTGGTGCTGCCTATCCTGTTTATGGTTGACCGCTTACATCTTGGGGTCATTTTCCGTGGCCCTCACTTTTTCTCCATAGATTAACATGGGGAATTAGCAGATATAAATTTGACCTCTCTATGTGATGACAAATAAGCATTAAACTTTCATTTTATCACACCTGCGTGTATTTGGAAGATATTAATATGCACTTCAGGTGGATTAGAAGATGATAATTCCAAAACTCATCCTCATATGCAGGGTGAAACTTTTAGATTCACTGTTATGTAATGGGCTTTGTTGACCCACCTAACCTCAAATGGCATGGTTTGCTAGGTATTACAAACATGCATCATGGGAACAAAAGGCTGTGTGTCGAGAAGTTAAACCAACCCAGATCAGCCCTATTGATGATGAGGCGTGGTTGCTTTGCTGATGAGACATCTTTAAGAGTAAAGATTCTCGTTGGTTCTCAGTTTGCTCAAAGCAGACCAAGGTCCGGATTACCTCCACTACAATAAAGAAAAGACGGAGATTGGTCTGTTTAGCAGGAAGGTTTTCAGCAGAACAGAAATGATTGTTCAAGAACCGTGATCATATTTCGAAAAATTAAGGGTTTGTTTCCACTGGAAATGTGTTTTTATGCCACTCAAACTTTATTCCACCAGTTACTATGCTTCTTCAATGGTGCTATTTCTTTTGACACATGATCAAATGATCATGTACATGTATTACAAATTTGTACTCCATTTGTGACTGTGGTGTTAAATGTAAAACATATTTCCACAGCTACTTTTGAAAGTTATTATAGGAAGACTTCGTTAATTTCCATATGTTTTGTGTCATAAGATGGGCACGTGAATCTATCTTGGATGCTATGTACTTTTGTGTATCATGTGTATGTGCTTGACACGCCTGGATGCTATACTGAATTATGAAAGTTCCTTAAATAATCACCGATAAAATTTCTTCTTTAGTTTTGTAGTTTTTTAATTTGATTTTATTGTAACGTTTCAACCGGCGACAAAAATGTTTGGGGAAGTTCATATAAATGCGTTCCTGCCTCCAATCGTCTCACTGGAATTTAAGACTGCAAGTTCTTTTGACCACAAACGTCATGTTATAATGGAAAATGAGGATAGTTTGTAGCACCTTGAACTGGTGTCAAGGTGCTAAAGATCATATTATTATGGTTGAAATAAAAATGATAATAAAAAAACAACAACTTTTTTTCAACTTTGTTTCTTTATCTTTATTTTCCATACTACTGTATTGGTGGGAATGTGTAAGAAAGTCGGTTTCCGACAGGTACTTTGTAACCACACAACCGCGGAGAGGTTTCATAAAAACGTCACAACTTTTTTCCCTATCAACATTTCATGTGGAATAAAGTATAAAACCAAAGAAGCTCGGGTATTGATGACGTGGTATTGTTGCAAGGAGTTCTCCTTTGAGATAAATAAGTTATGTATCCACAAAAATTATAGAATATATAAAACTCGCAATTCTGTTTATGTCAGGTCATATTATGCACTGCACACATGTGTCAGGGCGCTAAAATTCGCATATCCTATGGCCAAGGATAAGTAAATATTGATGCAGAACAAGTAAAGTTTGAACGAAATAGCATATTAAAGATAGGGTACTTGTCGGATAAGTAGACTTCAAAGAGACTTGTAGATCCCTGGGTATTATTTGCATTGTATTGTAAACATATTTATTTTCAAAATCTGCATGACCCAGTAACACGACAGGAGCTAATGGAGAGGATGTCCAGGACAAACTGACGCACATGTACCATATGAAACACACACTGGACGATACTGAAGTTCTACTTGTAGAAAAATATATACTTTTATAATTAATAAATAACACGTCTAGTTTCCATTTGTCCAATTGAACGGCACTAAAGATTTCAGTGCTAGCTTCACCTGCGAAGTCACCACTACCAGCTAGCATGATTTCTGTCTTGTGCAATGTTAAGCAATAAATTTGGGTGTGCACCAGGGGCGAGCAAGTTTGTGACCGGTCTCAGTGGTTGCTGACTAGGAAGTTCATAGGTGGGACAGAACAAGAAGTAGTGACTTAGATGCTTGTGTTACACGAACGATTTGCTGATAGTACACTATTAATTTCATACAAATGATAATTTAGTCATGAAGTCTCCAAACGAAACTGTGTGTGAAGAATGTTTGCAAAGCGGTCGTCAGATGCAAAAGGGTACTTCGCGACGGAAGAAGAGTATTTTGTCACTCTGCGCTTGAAGATTGGAAGTGTTGAAGATCTTTTCATATCGTCGCGAATGCCATTCCACAGACGAACAGAAAAATGTAAAAACAGCCTGCAATATCTATCTGCTCTGTATTTGATCTGCCTTAACTGAAGGGGATTTAGCAATTGGCGGCCAGGCTGTGTAAATACATAATCAGGAAATAAGTTATAGAGGCAGGGGAGACTAAGCGTATTTAACATTTTGTACAGAAACACTAACTTGAAAAAATTGTTTGCGTGTAGGTAATGGCTCCCAGCCTAGTTCAGCCAACAGTCTATCCCTTAACGTATATTTACTCGCGCCAAAGCAAACCCTGGCAGCTTGGCATTGTAATCCCTCCAGGAGGTCATTGGGCTCCTGACTGCAGCTAACGAAGAGAACACGGTCACACTCTAAGATCGGGTAGATCAGATATAAATATAATTTTCTAAGATTTTCCTGGAAAGTTTGAATTTCAGCCTTTTCAAGAGACATAGACGCGTACGTGCTTTGGTGACGACGCGCTTGACATGTAGTTGCCATGTTAGATCATAAGAGAGCGTGATGCCAAGATGTGTACGATGTATGTCCGAAGGTATTGGAGAACTACCAAGATACAAGGTAGGGTGCGTTTCTTTATTACGCCTGCAGGAGGACAAGACTGAAAGGGATTTGGTAGCATTGACTGTCATGCGCCATGTTCGCCCTATATGGCTAGGAGACCAAGATCCGTTTTGAGGCGAACCCCAGAGGCTGTGTTATCGTAGATTATTTCAATGATAGTGGTGCCATCAGAAAAGAGCCTAATGTCGCAAGTAACATTGTCAACTAAGCTCTCCGTGTGAATAAGAAAAGGAAGAGGGCCAAGGATTGATCCTTGGTGCACCCCGACCTCAATGGATAGCTGGGAAGGGCTTTCAGCATTGATAACAATCCTTTGCAGGCGACTCTTTAAATAACTTTCGAACCATACAATAACGGGTTATCTTACTCCCAGTTGACGCATTTTGAAAAGGAGACCGACTTGCTACACTCTAATCGAAGGCCTTGGACATATCGAAAAAGAGCATCCTGCCCTCTTTGTTGAGTTCCATACCATTGTAGATCTTATGGAATAACTTATTAATTGGTTACTAGTTGAGTCATTGGAAACAAACCCGGTGTTTTTTTTTCCGGATTGAGGAATTATTTCCCATCAGGTACTCATATCGAATATTGTAAATTAGTCTTTCAAAGACTTTAGAGATATTACCCAACAAAGAGATGGGCCGATAACTAGATTCAAGCTGCGTATCGGATTTTTTTGTGTACTTGGCATATGTTATTTTTTTTCCATTGCGAAGAAAACACACCAACAGATGGAGAGAAGTTAAATAGTTTGGTTAAGGACTTCGAAATACTTAAGCTGGTCTGTTTGAGTGGGCAGCTACTCAAGTCGTCAGGGCCAATTGCAAAACTAGTTTTAAGTGATGTTAGATTTCTGTATACGTCACTTAAATTCAAGTCGAAAGGTTCCAGTCTAGTGTCTATAGAAAACGCAAAATCAGGAAGAGGGGTGGGTCATCGATCGTCAGCAGGAACTTGACACTGGCCACCAAAGAATTTGCTAAACAGTCCCGCTTTTCCCTGTTATTTGAAATGATGTTGCCATTCTCGATGAAAGGAAGGATGCTGGGGTTTAATTTGAAAACTAAAATGGACTTTGATAGGCTCCACAACTTCTTTATGTGTATTTCATCAATATCAAGATTATCCCCGAGTTTAGAAAAGTAGGCCTAAATTGTCTTCTTGTTCGAAACTGAAATATCACGGAAATGTTTATAGTATAGTATAGTCTCTCGGTGACAGGGGAAGGGTTTTTGTTGTCTTTTTTCTGGCAGATTTCCTATATCTTTCCATGCATGGTTACGTATTCTAATTACCCGGTTATTTTCGGCAGTGACCCAGGGTTTGTCTTCAGGTAGAATAAGAACATTGTGGGAAGAAATAACTCATTTAACAGTGTCACGGAAGAGGCCGATCCGATATTCAACAGAGTCGCTTACTGACGTGAATAAGTGTAGACCAACGTCCAAAGGCGCATAGGAAAGGGCTTCGTTTGGGCCATCCAAATCTCCTGTGTTGTAGGCCCAGACAATTTGTTTAATGTGCAATTATTGGGAAAGGTGACACACACGTTTTTATTTTCTTTGTACTAGGTACACATTCATGCGCCATACATTTTATAAATATGTCTATTGTATTTGACCGGTCCAATCCAGCAAGTTTTAAACAAAATGGTTGTTTTAACAGTCTGTCCTGATCTGAACATGGAGCTGATATTGGACGTTTATAAGTCCATGATCTGACTTTGATATATTGAACCCAAAACAAATCCCAGCCTGAGATGAGCGGAGCTGTGGTTCGGTTGCCACTTGAACTGAGCTGGGATGAGCAGATCTGAACTTAAGGCGGATAGTGTATGGAAACGAGTTTCCCAGGCACGTACCATACTGACGTATTCTTACTAATGTACGGTCAAGTTACATACTCGCCAAGCCTGAAGAGGGTCTGGTGTGCAGGTTTTTTTTGTTTGTTTGTTTTTTTTTTTTTTGGGGGGGGGGGGGGGGGGTATGCACGTGTATATCAACTTCTTTTATAAATCACGCTAAGGTTTATTCTTATCGATTAGTGCATAATTTTTGAAAACTTGTTACAAGTCAATTTGGCAATAACAAAGGCGACACTAAATGAAAATGTTTGGTGAGAATTGTCCTTAACTACATTCCTACTGAGGGGCCTGTCAATATCTGCCAACATTTTCACAGAGTATGCTTACTAGTGGAAAGGGTGAAGGGGCCCAAGGGCAATGGTACGTATTGACTTTCTTGCTGACCGGAATGTGTTGAAAACTTACGTATGTATCTTGATATTTACATGAGAAGCTGCATAAACCTTACGTAAACAAGTTTTAGGGTTTGAACAAGTTGCCGAACAAAAAAGCTTAACATTTTGAAGCACTAATTTCAAGGCGGGTCGGGATCCTGCGAACCTATACTCTGTGCACAAATGTGAAAATGTTGATTATTTGGTTGGTGCCAAAGTTGAAGAGAATACAGCATATTGTTTGGGATAAGTTAAAAATTTCAAAAACACATAAAAACTCATAAAAAATAGAGCAAAATCGCAACACCGCCTGTTGAACAAATTAAGGTCCACAAAAACCCAAAAATGTTCTACTGCAATTCAAGAGCGATTGGCCTGGGGTGCAATCAATTAACGAAACACAATAAAAACTCCCCAAAGGTACATCAAAGTTCAATAATGAACAACACTAATCGCTTTTTGGTGAAAACTCTTTTTTTTTTCGTGGTAGATCAAAGTGTATGGCTAAAATAAATCTGAAAACTTTATATCTTTGGCCCCCAAAGAAACTAGTTCATTTGACGATATTTTAACCGTGGAGGGAGAAAAACACATTTTCTCCCTCCATGTTTTAACATAGAAATCAATGGGAATACACAAATCTAGCCCAGAAAAATTTAATGTATTGGGTTATGTATGCAGCTGAATAAACATGAAAATACTAATTATGACCTCTCCCATTAAAGATCGTCAATACGCTGGGATGTATTTTGGGCATCAAGCACCCAGCAATGGTCATCTGTTACCTGGTACCACTGCAAATTGAAGACTATGGTATTCTTCTAGAACAACGAATGATCCAAATATTCCGGGTTTTTTTCTAATTAAAAATATGTGAAAGCCATGTTGAATAACTATTCTAATATGTGACATGTAGTATGCCTTTAAAATGGGAAATAACTTGTCACAAGCTGAACTAAAAAATTAACTTGTTCAAAAGTGATGTGTATCGATGTGGCTGAAAAATATTTCTTTATATGTATACGTATATATATATATATATATAAATATATATATATATAAATATATAAATATATATATATATATATATATATATATATATATATATATATATATATATATATATATATGTATATATCCAGTTTTCGAAATTAAGCCAACCAAAGTTGAAGGGGCCCTAAGTGTGTCAAATTCAGTTTTAGCTTTTCTTAATTTCAAAACAGAGAAAGCTTTCAGCCACATTGGTACGCGTGAATTTTGAGTAAAAGTATCAGAATTTTATTATTTAAAAAAATTCCAAATTTGTACAGACGTAGAATTTCATTAACACGTGACAAAACTATATATTTGTACAACGATCGGCTCCCGGTGTTTAACGTTTAGTCATCTCAAATATCTTCGATCTTGCCCTTTTGAAATCACAAACTTATTTGTTGCCTGCTGAACAGACTAAGTTTCAAGTATTTAAAAGACACCTGGAGCTTAGTGGGAAGAAAGTTGAGTGTTAGCTAAATACTTTTCAACATATGAACATGTTAATTACCAGGTACTCCAGCACACTTTTGCTATGGTCTTCTGTCCTTAATTAGAGAAGTATATAAAGAATGTGAGGTTTATGTAAAACAATGTGTATGGATGTACGTGCGTGCGTACGCACGTACGTATGTATGTATGTATGTATGTATGTATGCATGTATGTATGTATGTATATATGCAGGTATGTATGTACGTATGCATGTATGTATGCAAGTATGTATGTATGTATGCATTTATTTATTTATTTATTTATTTATTTATTTATTTATTTATTTATTTGTTTGTTTGTTTTTTTTTGTTTGTTTGTTTATGTCAATCACCATCATACTGATTGAGAGGAAGTGTCGTATTGTTTGGTAGGGAGTTGCTATGATGAGTAAACAGAGATGACCTCGACTGCTCATATTTTTTTTCATTTTTGTGATGCATAAAATAAAAGAAACGACACTTTTATAGTGGGCTGTATATTATAAGTATAAAACAATGAAATTTAAAATGACCCAACCTGTATGCTAGTAAGAAAGGGTCAACCCATAAGACATGACACGGAAGTAATATGATTATATAATTGTAAAACAGATTAGACATCAGGTAGGGCTCAACTAGACCAAAAACATAAAAACGAGGTGATGGACCTTATAATTTGTGTTATATATTATTTTGCTGTGACTCGTTTGATGTATTACAGAATATAAAGTGTGCACAAGATCCTGTTGGGAAAGTTAGGGCGTTTTTTGCCAGAGAACTGTGCCAAGCTAGGGGTGATTTGTATTGCAACTTTTCATGGACTGAAGGCAATGACTGTATGAACCTGCACACTTCTTAATAAGCCTGTGTTTTACAACAAACCGGTGATTTGTGTTATTGTTTTTTGGTTTTTTTTTTTGTTTTGTTTTTTGTTTTTTGTTTGTTTTTTTGTTTTTTTTGTTTTTGTTTTTGTTTTTTGTTTTTGTTTTTTGCTTTTATTTTTTTTGTGTTTTTGCTTTTTTTTGTTTTGTTTTTTGTTTTGTTTTGTTTTTTTGTTTTTAATATTCTGGCCTTTTTTTAGCCATGCTACAAACAGTAATGTGATAATGATGATAGGATAATAAACTGTGACAGAAAGAAATCAGAGGTGACCTGCAAGGATTATGTGTCGATGGGTATGTAAAACCCAGACTCAGTTTCAGAACCGGTGACACAAAGATTGATCCTTGTTGCATCGTGGTGATATGTTGAATAAGCCACACTAATCTTGCATATCACATTCAGTGTGTCTTGTTCATCCTGTAGTTGTACACTCAAACCGTAATCGCGACAGCTGTTACCCTCACCCGGCTTTTTTACATCCCTTCATTGTCCTGTCACCATGTTCAAATCCCTTCATCCTGGCCAGTACGAATACGACTATCTATTCGCTTGATTTAATACACGCTGAGCATGGCAATCAACATGAGAACATCGAATACCCTTCCATAATCTATCTCAAACCGCACAATTTAGCATTGTATGAATTGATATATATATATATATATATATATATATATATATATATATATATATATATATATATATATTATATATATAAACTACTCTCATTATGTTTATTGTGCAAACATCCTCACAACCTTTGTCATTATCACAAGCTACTGCAAGTTTTGGGAGCGACATTTATGGATATTAATGAAACTGTTCCCTAAATCCCATACTTCTCAGTGTATCCCCCATTGACTTGCGTAACACTTGCTTTGACGTTTTTGTATGCTCCACTAATTTTCTTGCGGTGAAAGTGTACAGTTTTCCTGTCGAACATGTTTCATTGAACAGCATGCAATCACTTGTTTTGTTGATGTTGCAGCGCTGCTGGTTCATATTTATGTATGGATAACATATTTCATGACTCATTCACTGTGATGTGCAACACAACGGATATATTGATTATTCCTGATTATTCATAATACAAAAACAAAATCAATAACGGTTTTAATTTTACTCACCCGGATCTGCCTGCCAGCTGAGAGTAAATCCACGTGGAAACAGCTATTGACCACTGAGAGCTCAACCTAATGGGAACCATAAAGGAAGGATCTATTGTCAAGAAACATCGTGATCCACTACCTTTAAAGAGAGCCGTCATATAGATTTTAGACCCGGGTCTTACAACTGTGTAGTCCCGTGAAATGCAGTTGCCCCAACCACTTGAACGACTTGTTTCAAACACACCCTGGACAGCCGGGAGAGTAATTTCCCCTGGACATCGGGAGTTACAATCTTCCTGCCAACAGGAGTCAGCTGTACCAGAGTCCGTAGAACTACGACAGATTTGGTCTCTGCTAGGAATTCCACACACAGCAGTAGTGGGCACTACCGTTACATTTTTGTTCAACGCCACGTTAAAGGACGGTGGATATGAAGTCGCTGAAGCAACTACATTTTGCATTGACAACAGAATAAAACACATTGACACGCGAGCCAGGGCAAAAGTAGTAGTCCTATGTGTCCTGGAAGACAGCCATGGCCCCGGCGCTGCCATTGCCATCACGTTCTGGAATACACTTACACAGGTGATCAACTGTACTTGCCGCGTAAAGTGTTTCCCAAAAGTCAATAAATAGGGTAATGCTGCCACAGTATCACTCCTCGGAACTGTATCCCTT
>OZ026616.1:71881316-71941316 GCA_964020975.1 Hermodice carunculata
CGAGTAGACCACTCCTAACGACTGACAATTGTGACGGATCGATTGTAGTTTAGCTTCACCGTCCGAGTGACTAGGCACCCGAAGACTGCCAGCAATGACACAGAAATCGCTGTTTGTTGGCTCAGGTAAAGCGGTATGTCCCAGAAAAATATACCTTAACTATACCCTGCGGTCAAAGTCTGTGCCGTGAACTTCAGATCTGGATTCAGGCACATTTGATTTCGTTACTTTTCTTAATATGACATGTGAAAAATATACAACGCGATTGTAGTTTGTTACTTGCCCACGTATCTGTCTTCTGGGTGGGTATATCTCCAGGAGAAGTCAGTCTATCACGCTCAAAAACTGGCCCAAAAGACGTCAAAAACAGGTAAGGTATGTTCCCGAACTTCCTGGCCAAAAGACTTCAACTTATGTAGGTTATTTGTTCAAGCGTGTCGCGGTACAATACACGTCAAAGACCCCTGAAAACATTCAAGTACTTATTTATAGAGCCTAGTTCTGGTGTATAGGAATTTGAACTTTTGTCGAGACCTCCTTTCCCTATTGTGGAGGGTATTTTACTAATAATTGGCAAGCAGACTGACTTGAATGCACAAAGAAGGCAATATAATATGGTTGGCTTACGTAGTTCCGGTTGTGATTCAGGGGCCGTCAGGAAAGGGGTCGCATAAAAGGGCGTGTCTCAAAGCAAACATAACCACCTCCTCCCCCGAAAGGGTACTTTTTAAAATAATGACTTACGGTGATACGTGACCTAATATCTTAAGCCGAGGGTACTACAGTACTATGCAATAAAAGGTGTCCACAATTATGATCGATTCTTGCTATATAGTCAACAGGGATTTCTTGATATTTGTTCCAAGACAGCAGTCACGATTCAGTCAAAACATCGTGTTGGTTTGCAATATTGAATGAAAAACATTGTAAAAAATCCACACTGAGAGTGTCAAATGAACCCTTTGAAATGTGTAGGTGTTATAGTGTAATTGACGTATGCCTTAGGCAAATCACATTTAAGCAATTTAGAGCCTATGGTTGATAGAGTTTGAAGTTTTAATGTCCTGAGATACTTTGCCTTTGGCGGGGAAAATAAATGGTGTCCTGCAGCGTGAATGTTTTTTCTTAAGTTTTAACCACTTTTTTTACGGGGCAGGGCGGTATTTGGGTTTTAATTGTTCAAATATGACAAGGTACTTGGATTTTACTTGTGTTCAAATATATCATGGTCCCGACAAAAATAATATTCTCGATGTTCTCACTGTGTTTCCAGGTGACAAATTTTATCAATTCCATCAATTACGCCGGTCACTTAAATTGAGTACAGACACGTGACGCTTAGTCTGCCTTGGTAGACACTCTTCGCACCCAGTTTGGCTCATTTTACATGCCATTTTTTTAAAGGACTACTAAATCTGATATCGCTGTGCATTAAAATATAACTAAAAACTCTGAGCCTCTTTCTCTAGGATCGAGATACATCACTTTTGGGTCTGGTATTTCAGTCTTTGTATCTTGATTTAGGTAATAAAGAAGAGACAAGAGCTACTTTTCATCACTACAGCGATACACAAGACAAAAGTGATGTTGTGCCTTTAATAAGCGCACCCAAAAGGCCCCAACGGAAAGTTGTGGCGCTGTAGTACAGTGCCATGGCAGGTATGTATTTTCATAAGCGCTGAGAATTAAGAGACCCCCACAACTAGACAGAGAAGAGCAGGGAACAGAAGGGAAGGGACGAGAGGTAGGGAGAGGAGAGAAGAAAAGCGAAGAGAAGCAGTGAGGAGAGGAAATCAGAGAAGAGAAGAAAAGAAAACTGAGGTACACGACCTATGCCACCAGGGTACTTCCTGGCGCTTCAGTGCTACTTGAGCGGGAAATCAGAAAGTGTATCATACAGTATTGGCTCAGTGAGCAACAGTAGCTATTTTATGCATTTAAGTGCTTGTGTCAATTTCTGCTGCTAACTGCGATGATGTCATTATTTTCGACGATGGCGATATGACCATGAAGCTGAGAGAGAGAGAGAGAGAGAGAGAGAGAGAGAGAGAGAGAGAGAGAGAGAGAGAGACAGACAGACAGACAGACAGACAGACAGACAGACAGACAGACAAACTCCTTGTTTGCACCAAATCACAAAGCTTTTGATCATTCAATGCACATTGCACTTTGTTCCATTTTCTCTGGAAAATAGTTTGATAATGGTAGAGATCAGATGTTACAATCTCAGAGACGGTCTATATGGTTTGGTAGTCACAT
Organism: Hermodice carunculata; assembly: GCA_964020975.1. Lineage (NCBI taxonomy): Eukaryota > Metazoa > Annelida > Polychaeta > Eunicida > Amphinomidae > Hermodice > Hermodice carunculata. The sequence continues at coordinate 71,883,576 of OZ026616.1, forward strand.
GCTTAGCAAAGACAGGAACTGTAATCGCTCAAGGATGTCATAAGTGTTGTACAATCATGTTTGGAAGGCCAAGAACACAATGTTGCTTCTAAAGTGACCTCACAGTGATAAAAGACTCAATGAATAAACAAAATTTAGTTAAATAATACAACTAAATCCAGTGTAGCTGCAATTTGCTTCGTCATGACACACTGCACGGAACTGTCAAAGTCGGCTACATTAGGCACAAGCAACGCTTTATATTCCATTCAAATAAGTAACATGTATCACAAAAATGTTTCCAATATGTCAAAGCTGACCCTAAGCACCCTATATCGAACGGGATTAGGCACTTGATGTCAACGCCGCCATACACGGGAAACTCCTTTCATTTTAATTGGGAGTTTTCATTCAAGGAAAAACTAAACGATATTTGAGAATGAAATAACTGTTGATGTACCCTCCGATCTGAGGGGGTGTTCGAATATATTACTTTTATTGCATGCTCGACCCGTGCCATTTCATTCTATTTCAGATCTCTGTATTTTTCATGTGGCTTCATGCTTGCTGCATGAACAGTGCAATAAATTTCCGTTCAAGTGTAGCCCACACAATTTAGATATTTTCTTTCGATCAGCGTACCATAATTGCTATGAAATATTATCACTAGGGAGCACAAAGAGAAACAAATATGCCCGTGATTATTTTGAAGAGAGTTGATCGAAAAGCGTACTCTTGAAATGTTTTCAGACTCACGTGTACACCACATTTTCGCACGGAGTTCATGAATACCTTTTTCGCGTGCTGGCCTTTTTTACAAACTACCTGTCTGGTCTTTGTCACGAATATATATATGTAAATATATATATATATATATATATATATATATATATATATATATATATATATATATATATATATATATATATTCGGTATATTTATGGCTTCTGTGAAATCGCACCAAAAATCCACCAAATGTATTAATACAACCCCTGTGTACAAGAGCCACAGCAGTGCTATTATCCTGTTGGTTCGGAACTTCTTGCTTACAAAAATAGTGTCGCCGGGGGCAAGAGAAGAAAGGATCGGGAAACTTTAACACTGGGGACTGATCGCACAGTCGGCAGCCTGACCCTCCGATAAACGGGAGACCCCGACGAGCGCCCACATAAGAAAGCAATAGCGAGTCTGGGGGATGCTTAGGAGGCCAAGTCCAGCTTCACAACTTATAGAATAAAAACTCTCAGTAACTCTTATCTTGCCCACTCTTTCTTGTTTTTTTCTTATCTATGAATACGGGTCGTGCAGTTGTTCAAAGCTATTATTTCACATAGTCAAGTTTGTCTCAAGAAGTAACATGTCGTGCAAAACTTCAGTGTCATCAATACCCGAAACAGTAACAACATGTTATAGAGACAGTGTTCCTAGAAAGAGGCATCCTGTTGTTTCACAAATGCTTTAGTGAGGACCAGAGCAACTTGGATTTTGACAATAACTTTCTTGCAGGTTCTCACCGCTGCTGCTTTTGACCAAGAAGTCTTTTTCTTGGAGGCTTCTTGCTTTGGCATAGCATTTTTAGAACTTCACACAAATTAAGAGCCAAAACTTTCTACCCTAGAAACACCGCACAGCCAAGTTTTTTTTATTTTTTTTTTTATCGTAAATGCCAAGTGAACTTAATTACCGAGTGATCATTACCGTGCAGCCTGCAGTATCATTGAAGGAAAATGGTGGGGAAGGGTGCAAATAAAAAACGACCGAGTGTTAGCAACTCGGAACCACTAAATCATGGCTCTGCCAAAGATTAAAGAGCCCCGTAAAGCTGATAATTACGAATCGTGACCGAAGTGAGAATATTCTATTGCAGTTTGCAACAAAAGTCCCAAACGGACCGCGAGATACGACCTGACATTCATTGCATGTTTGCCTGTGCATAACATGCGTATACAAATACATTTTGTCGCACGGGATGGTGCGAGCCTTGGCTGCCTTTCTATTGCAGTTTGCAACGAAAGTCCCAAGCGGACCGCGAGATACGACCTGACATTCATTGCATGTTTGCCTGTGCATGACATGCGTATACAAATACATTTTGTCGCACGGGATGGTGCGAGCCTTGGCTGCCTTTCCGCGAGGCCAGCCCTGTTTTCCGTTGGTCTCTCCTTCCTGTATGGCGTAAAATGGTTTTCTGACTCCGTGCCATAATACCAGAGCTGCCATCGTGCCGTGCTGGATCAGAGTGTTTGGTGCACAAATCCGATCATTGTAAGCTTTTATGTATAAGACCTTTACTCTGCTGATATTGTGCATTTATCTGATTTTATTTTGACACTATATGCTGCCATGCATGGGCGTATCACGAACATATACCCGGGTCTCTTTGGTGCCCTCCTGAATCAGGAGCAGTAATCCGAAATAAATTTTGATGAATTAGTGTTATACACAGAATTATCTTTTACGAGCTGGCGCATATTTCTGCGGAAATTAAGCGACAACTAGAAAAAAGATTTGTTTCAAAAGCAAGCCTGTCTTGCTGGTTCAAGTGTCCCTAATTGGCATAAACTAAAATTCTACAACTTTTGTTTTTGGTCAATTGGATGAGTCTAGAGGACAAACCTATGGACTACAGTTCGAATGGCACCTCTATCCTAAATAGTTTTGAAAATATTCAACATTTAAACTTCTCAAGTGCCCCAGATATGCATAAGTTAAAATTCTACACCTTTTGCTTATGGCTCATTGGATGCACCTACAACACAAACCTATCAGTTATTTTTGTATTGTACCTGTACCTTTCATTGTTTTACATATATTAAACATTTAACATCTCAAATGTCAAATGCATGATCTTCAACATGCTTACTATTCCGAAGCAGGTGCCTAATTTCACTGCTATATCAGTAACTGCGCAAAATTCACTATTTGTCCGGACAAAATTGGCTGTTAAGAATAAATAAACACAAATATAAATGAATAAGTAGCTAAATGAATGAGTAAATAGATAGATAGATAGATAGATAGATAGATAGATAGATAGATAGGTAGATAGATAGATAGATAGGTAGGTAGGTAGATAGATAGATAGATAGATAGATAGATAGATAGATAGATAGATAGATAGATAGATAGATAGATAGATAGAGGGATGGAGGGATGGATGAATGAATAAATAAAAAATAATGATGGATGGATGAAAAAAGAAAAAGAGAAAGAGAAAGAAAGAAATAAAGAAAGAAAAAGTAAAATTTGTCGGTGTTTGCACACAGACATAATTAGTCAAGACTTGTAATTCTTGCTCTGCGGTCGCTTATATACTCTCTGCATCTAAAATTGAAGGACAAACAAGAGAAATTTTATTTGCTTGTGAAGAAATCAGTCTGTGTGCTTTGAAATCTGTTAAAGATGCCTAGTCAGTATTCATAATTCAACACCTGCAACAATGATTTTTATTGAATGGTTCCACAGAGGCATAGACAATTTAACTGTGTCGCAAACCTATAATTTAAAGTTGAAATGGTTCGTCTATGTATAATAGCTCTGAAATTAGTCAAGATTTAAATATTTGTGCTTTTGCATAATTTGTAGAAATTATACTTGCACAACTTTAGTTCATAGTTTATTGAATGCAGCACTGTCAGCAACCTATTAATTGAAGTTGGAAGGACACCTCTATCTGCAGTGGTTGTGAGGTTGTTCAAGGTTTAAATTTTGTGTATTGTCCTAATTTGCACAAATTAAAATTCTACAACTTTTGGTTGTGATCAATTAGACATGCCTATAGCAGAAACCTGTGAAGATTTTCAAAGTGAAAATGGTACCTCTTCCTTTAATCGTTTTGAAGATATGCAACATTTGAACATTTCGAGTGCCCCTTATTAGCATAAATTAAAACCACTAAATTCAAATGTTCATGGTCCAGTGATTTTTTAAATTTTTCAATGAATTTTTCTGTTGATTTATTGGCAAAATCTAAAAAAAAAAGCTTCCTCTGCAAAACCGCTTGGCGATTTGCTTCGAAATTTCATATGGACACTTCTGTGTACCCTGAGACCTAAATCTGTTCAACAGGTGGCGCTGCGATTATTTTCTGTATTTTGGTGATTTTTTTTGTGTGTGTTTTCGCTAGTTTTGTGTTGTTCTCCAAAACTGTGGCACAGATTATGCTGAAATTTGGTGAAAAGATTCCTTGTACAAGAGTAACACTTTTTTCACCAGGTGGCGTTGTTGCTGATCCCTGATTTTTAACGATTTTTTTTTTCTTTTTCAAGTCTGGTACCTATCAGTTAATGGATACATTCCTATCGATTGACTATGTAAGTGAATTGGGATTGCTGTGGTAATTCACATTTTAGAGACGTCTTCTCCAAAACTGTATGTTTACAACATAAAATGTGGCGGGGGATATGGATCCTTTGGACCATTCAGCTTGTGGTTCATTGGATGTACCCATAACACAAACTGATATATTGCAGTTTAAATGGCACTTCTTCCTAGAATTTTTTTTAAGATATTCAACATGTAAACTTTTCAAGTGCCTCTAAGTAACATAATCTATAATTGTGCAACTTTTGTTTGAGGTTCCATTGGATGCGCCTATAGTACAAACCTACGAATTAACCTTGGAACTGCACCTCCACATTTAATAGTTTTGAAGATATTCAACATTTAAAATTTCAACTGGCCATAATTTCAATAATTTTCAACATTATGACTAGTCCAAACCAGGCCCTTAATTTCACTTCTGGTTCAATCACCATGCGAAGTTTGCTACGTTTCGGAATAATAGTGTCCGAGAAAAACTGAGGACAAAATACACAAGGAAATAAAAAAATTAAAAAAAAAATAAATAAAAAAAAATAAATAAATAAAAAAAAATAAATATAGAAAGAAAGAAAGCAAGAAAGAGAGAAAGAAAGAAAGAAAAAGAAAGAAACTACCAGGTGTATGTAAATCTCAGACCATATCCACAATTTTCGTTAATAAATAAAACATTTTCGCACTAAGATTAACATATTTTACAGTGGGACAGGTGTTGACAGAACCAAAAAAATAAATAACTGAACTAAATATGTGTACTCAGGGTTGTATTTCCCACATCTCAGTCGATTTTTGTTTACTTTTATGTATTGCGTCGTTTAATTATATCATCTGACGGATGTACTCAGCTTGCTATGTAAGATTAAATTTTACTTTGATCTGAAGTTGATCGTGTATGAAGCAGTGTGTATAACATGGCCACTTTTGCAACTGTGCAGACCATAAAGTACACGCGCGTGATGTCCTCGATTTTATATGTGTTTCCAGAGGCATGCAAAAGGTAAATGAACTGGATATTATGTCAACACATGCAGAGACCCGTTGGCTATGAGCTGCTGCTCTCATGAAGACGCAAAGTTCAATGTTGTGACATGCGAAACGTCAATTCAGGATGGGCGTCATGAGACAAGAGTATGTTTGGCCTTGTACTTTGACATTGAGTGACACAAAAAACCAAAAAAGACTAACAAAAACAAAAAACAAACAAACAAACAAACAAAAACAAAAAACAACAAAAACAAAAATAAATAAACGAAACAAAAACAAAAAAAACAAAACAAAAAAAAAAAAAAAACAAAAAAAAAAACCAAAGAACAACAACAAAAAAAAAAAAAAAATTGAAAAAAAAAAAAAATGCTTGGATGCTCGAGTGTAATAACTTTCTTTTTTAAATTTAGCAGCAAAATGGGTGAAGGGAAACACACTGGGGCCAAATAGCCACAAGTTGGACGTCGCGCATGTTCAACTGGTTCCACATAGTCTCATACGTGTTGGGATACATGGAAATTACACATATTTATTGCTTAGAAAGTGACCTTCATGTGGCCTTGACTGACAAAGGGTAGGTAAGCAACGCGACTTTCATTTGAAGGTCATTTTGAAAGGCAAATGAAGGTCAAAACTTAACTAGAACAGACTGATTTTCCAACAGAAAATCAAATGTCTCCCGGTGGAACACTTATGTCTCTGAATAAGCTACAGGTGATAACAAATTACAAATGACTGAGTTTGCTTGAAAATTACAATCCTATTTTAGCTCTCACCTAGATTCATTACTCTAGCAATTTTCATCAAGTTCTTCAAGACTTATTGCAAAGAAACCAATTTCACATAAATGACCCTGTGACCTTGAAAATTACGTCAAGGTCACCCAAATACAATCACAACCTTGGTCTTACCTTGATACATAATCCTACCAAGTTTCATCAAATTCCATCAAGTTCTTCATGACTTATCGAACGGAAACCAAATTCACATAAGTGACCCTGTGACCTTGAGAATTCGCTCAAGGTCATCCAAATACAATCCCAACCTAGGTCTTGCCTAGATACATAATCCTATTAAGTTTCATCAAATTCCATCAAGTTCTTCAAGACTTATCGAACAGAAACCAAATTCACATATTTGACCCTGTGACCTTGAAAATTACGTCAAGGTCACCCAAATACAATCCCAACCTAGGTCTTGCCTAGATACATAATCCTACCAAGTTTCATCAAATTCCATCACGTTCTTCAAGACTTATCGCACAGAAACCAATTTCACATAAGTGACCCTCTGACCTTGAAAATTAGGGCAAGGTCACCCAAATACAATCCAAACCTAGGTCTTGCTTAGATACATAATCTTGTGAAGGTTCATCAAATTCTGTCATGTCCTTCAAGACTTATTGCACGGAAACAAATTTCACATAAGTGACCCTGTGACCTTGAAAATTACGTCAAGGTCATCCAAATACACTCCCAACCTAGGTCTTGCCTAGATACATAATCCTACCAAGTTTCATCAAATTCCATCAAGTTCTTCATGACTTATCGAATGGAAACCAATTTCACATAAGTGACCCTGTGACCTTGAGAATTCACTCAAGGTCATCCAAATACAATCCCAACCTGGGTCTTGTCTAGATATATAATCCTACCAAGTTTCATCAAATTTCATCACGTTCTTCATGACTTATCGAACAGAAACCAAATTCACATAAGTGACCCTGTGACCTTGAAAATTACGTCAAGGTCACCCAAATACAATCACAACCTAGGTCTTGCCTAGATACATAATCCTATTAAGTTTCATCAAATTCCATCAAGTTCTTCATGACTTATTGCACGGAAACCAATTTCACATAAGTGACCCTGTGACCTTGAGAATTAGCTCAAAGTCATCCAAATACAATCCCAACCTAGCTCTTGGCAAGATACATAATCCTACCAAGTTTCATCAAATTCCATCAAGTTCTTCATGACTTATCGAAGAGAAACCAATTTCACATAAGTGACCCTGTGACCTTGAAAATTAGGTCAAGGTCATCCAAATACAATCACAACCTAGGTCTTGCCTAGATACATAATCCTACCAAGTTTCATCAAATTCCATCAAGTTCTTCATGACTTATCGAACGGAAACCAAATTCACATAAGTGACCCTGTGACCTTGAAAATTACGTCAAGGTCAGCCAAATACAATCCCAACCTAGGTCTAGCCTAGATACATAATCCTATTAAGTTTCATTAAATTCCATCAAGTTCTTCATGACTTATCGAACGGAAACCAATTTCACATAAGTGACCCTGTGACCTTGAGAATTCACTCAAGGTCATCCAAATACAATCCCAACCTGGGTCTTGTCTAGATACATAATCCTACCAAGTTTCATCAAATTCCATCAAGTTCTTCATGACTTATCGAACGGAAACCAATTTCACATAAGTGACCCTGTGACCTTGAAAATTATGTCAAGGTCAGCCAAATACAATCCCAACCTAGGTCTTGCCTAGATACATAATCCTACCAAGTTTCATCAAATTCCCTCAAGTTCTTCAAGACTTATCGAACGGAAACCAATTTCACATAAGTGACCCTGTGACCTTGAAAATTAGGTCAAGGTCACCCAAATACAATCCCAACCTAGGTCTTGCCTAGATACATAATCCTACCAAGTTTCATCAGATTCTGTCAAGTCCTTCAAGACTTATCGCACGGAAACCAAGTGTTGAAGAACCTGAACAACAACAACAACAACAACAAGAAGAAGAAGAAGAAGCGGAAGAAACGGGCACTAAAACAATATGTCCCCCGGCTTCCACCGGGAGACATAATTCCCAGTGCATATCCGACCCACATGACTTTTCATGCATATCTTTCATCTGGCCTAAAAGCTATCTCCAAGAGAGTGTCGAGAGGCCTGGAGGTCCCACTTTTGGCCATTTGACCCCAGTGTGAAATGAAAAGTTCTCAGCTCCTCGCACCCCCACCCCGTCCCCAGCACGGAATGTATTCAATATGCAAATGTTTGTCACATAGTCTCCTCCGAATAAAGTGCAATTACTGACCTCACACGATTACGCCAAGTCAGCACTGGGGGATTGTAAATTATCTGTAAACTGACATTTATCAGAATCTTATACGATAACTGTTGCACTATAGTCAGACGCAATTAGGAGTCTGTGGGGCCCGAAAAGATACAAGTTTTACATGAGTAAGTAAGTAAGTAAGTAAGTAAGTTTATTCGGTACTATAAGGTCTCAGGCCCACGATACATAGTGTATTACAGACATTTTCATTTGGAGTGACAAAAAATATACAAAAAATATACATTAATCCATATAAACCAAATTGTACATGTTCAATCGTTAACGGATTTCAATATGCAATCTCTTTTTAAATGCCTGAAAAACAAATGTTGCTGTCTGACATATGACTGAAGGATTTTGAGAAGTCATGAGATATCTCAATTTTTCTCCATTAGAATACATGATATAATACCTTGGTAGATACTGATTTCTCACGTCTGTAAAACAGGAACATATCATTACAAAATGATTCTCATCCTCTATACACTGCATATTACAAAATTGACATACTTTATCGTTTACATCTAATCCTTCATGCCTACCGACTTCAATCCTAAGTCTGTGGTCTGATACTCTCAGTTTTGTTAATGCAATGGCATATTTCCTTGCAGATATACATGACAAATATTTTTCAGGCTCCAGTAAAGATTTAAACTGACGATATATTCGCAGTTTTTCACTTTCAATAATATTATTACACCAGTCCTGAAAATTACAATCTTTAACTCTCTGAATTAATTTTTTTAGTAAAACAGTCTTCAGAACCAACTTCCTGACACAAGCCATACCACACCGAAACCATAACGATCTAACAGGTTTCTTACGCGAGTTGCCCATGTGACTCTCCCATTTTCATCAAATTGTCCCAACATTTGATAACAAGCCTTAGGCAATCTTGTGTTAGCCATCCTAAGTAACTTCAGCCAATATTTGATGCACTTTTTATAATAAAATACACACAAAGGTTGTCTTCCACAATCACCCAGTGCTGGTGCATTACTTGAGTGTGAAGATATACCTAAAACATATTTGCAAAAGTTGAACTGTACTACTTCTATATGTTTAGCATACTTAAAGCCCCAGACTTCAGCTCCATAAGCTAGTATAGGGACAACCATCTTATCAAAAATTTCAAAAGCTAAACCACTGGATAGCCCCCCACATTTGCCTGATACCTGCTTGTTAAGAATAACAGCTTTCTGGGCTTGAGAGGCTAATGTGCGCAATGCAGGTGTCCAAATTAGACGGGAGGAAAACAAGATACCTAGGTACTTATAATGTGGGGTTACTTCTAATTTTTGCTCACCATAATACCGACCGTTCATTTCTTTTTATCATACCTCCATTTCTAAAAACCATAATATTTGTTTTATCCAAGTTAACTTTGAGACCCCATTTATCGGAGTACAATTTCACTATATCGATGAGCTTTTGCAAGCGACCCACAGTGCCTGCACATTCAACAATATCGTCTGCATATAAAAGTAAACAAAGGTTTGGAAATGTCTCATCAATAAAAATACCCTGACATCCACATTTTCCCACTTCTTTTATAAGCTCATTTAAATAAATTATAAACAAAAAAGGGCTCAATATGCAACCTTGGCGGATTCCAACAGAGCAGGTGAAGAAATCTGTTAATCCTTCAGATGTTTGCACACATGATGAGAGTTTACCATACATTGATTGTAACACTGTTAGTATCCTTCCGTGAACCCCTTCATTTGTAAGTATGGACAACAGTAAGAAATGGGAAACTGAATCAAATGCCTTGGAAAAATCAACAAAAAAGACAATAATATCGACCCCTGGGTCTTGATAAGTACTTTTGAGCAGTAGCATACAATGTGAAAATATAATCAACTGTTGACTGTCCCTTTTGGTATCCTGCTTGAATTTCTTGTCTTTTTTTTCCTCCTCCGCCCACCTTGTAAGCCTTTTATTTAAAATAGATAAAAACACTTTACTGAGAATAGACGACAGAGATATTCCTCTATAATTACCATGAATGTTTGGAGAACCCTTTTTAAACAACGGTATCAGAATAGCTCTGCCCCACTTTTCTGGGTAATTACCAGAGGTCAATATAACATTGAATAGTTTGGTTGCACAAGGGGTTAACACTGATTTGGCATGTTTTAATAATTCACTTATGATCCCATCGACTCCAGGTGACTTATTCTTAGGCAGGTCAGATATGGCATCCATCACTTCTTGTTCTGAAATATCGCTGTTTATATACTCTGGTAGGTTACCCGAGCATAACTCACATTCTCTATCATGCATAGTTAAAAACTGAGTTACATTCTCTTCATGTGTCTCAGCGACCTCTGGCTTTTGATTTAAAAGTGAAGAAAAATATTCAAACCAACTCCCTGGTGTAATGCTTGTAAATGATCCTTTCCTCTTTGATAACTCTTTGAAGCATCCCCATAACCCAGCTGTATCCGATTTCTGGAACTTTTGTTCTATTTTTTCTTTGATCCTATTCTGTAAACCTTTTTCTTTCATTTGGCACAAATTCTTAAAATCTCTCTTAGCTGCTAAGTAACTTTGTAGATCCATCTTGTCTCTAGATATTCTAAACTTGTTTAATAACTTGTTTTTCTTCAATTTGGCATTTTCACACTCATCATCCCACCATTTCATATGCATTTTTCTATCTCTCCTGTTGTGTATTGGACCAGAGCTCTGCATATTCTCTGCTGCATAATCAAAAGTCTTTTGCAGCGATTCAACACATGAATCAGGATTTTCAGACTCTATTGCTTTGTGGAACTCCTCAAACATATCGGCAGAGGTCAGCAAGGTTTCACAGGTGCCAGTGGGCCTGCTGGTCCAGCAGGAGCAACAGCAGGCCCCGGCCCCAGAGGTCCAAATGGATTTACAGGAGCAACTGGACCTTCAGGTCAACAAAGTTTTACTTACCCCAAAACTCTTCTGATTTTATTGGATCCCAAATAAATTTAACCCGCTTTGCAAGATTTGAGGTACATGTGGTCAGATTTTTGCCTGCAAACTTCAGCATGCAAGCAACGGGTAAATGATATGAAAAGTCGTCAATATCTAATACATCAAAATCACCGATTTTATCAAACAACTCCCTAGACAATACTATAGTACATAATCTATCACGCTGCATCCGTTTGACGTTATACATGTAAAGTTGCCCATTCTGTCATTTCCATATCGCCCATTTATAATATGAATATTTAGGTCTGCACACAGTGAGAGAAGAGATCTTCCATAGATGTTTACTTTGTCACTGCTATCACATGATTTTCTTGGCATGTTGAAGGAATCTGATTCATACCAGTCTTCCATTGGCAAGTAATCACAACTATCATCTATTATATAATCTGGTTCTTGTATTTAGATTACCAAGCATAATCATTGATAAGTCACCTGTCTTGGAGAGTATGTCAATTATTTCATTTTCCAACAAATTTATCCCATTTTTTCTCAGCAAAAGAGGTATAGAAAGGTGAACCTTCAGGGGGTAAATAAGGTATTGTAATAAGTACATCCTGACCAGGGCATGTAAAAGCTTTATCAACAATAAAAAATATAGCAAATAAACATTTGTTATGAATGCGCTTGAAGAACTGAACAATAGATTTGTGTATGTATACACATATTCCACCGTCATTGTGTCCAGTTGGATGAGTGCGTTCCCTGACCAAGGGGAAACATTTATGTGTATCAATCATGTGTTCAAATTCAGTTTCACTTTCTGCCCAAGTTTCGGACAAAGCAATGAAATCATATTTGGTAAAAGTTTTACATGCAGTGTATGTAAATCAAATAAATATTTGTAAATTTGGGGGATTGTAAATTATCTGTAAACTGACATGTATCAGAATCTTATACGATAATTGTTGCACTATGGTCAGACGCAATTAGGAGTCTGTGTGGCCCGAAAAGATACAAGTTTTACATGCAGTGTATGTAAATAAAATGAATATTCATTAAGTACGAAACACGCGCAACGAATGCATGGTGCATTTACAGATATATGTTTTATGTTTTGTTGTGTTGTATTTTGTTATGTGAAAGACATTGTATTCTAGAATGGGGCCATAATTAGAATGACATTCTATTGATCAAAAAAATCAAGACGTATAAAAGTTAAAGCTAAATAAAATGCACATGCAGAAACTATATTTAAGCAATTAAACTTACTATAGGTAGAAGATATATCCAAGTCACAGCATCTGAACGTTTATCACAAACGAGCAAATTATAAAAAACTCCATCCTATTTCAAAAACTTCCCTTTGCATCAAGTTCCTTCACATATTACAGAGGAAGAAGTTACATTAAATAGCTCGAGCTATTCGTGCATACACCACACAACAATTACGCATCAACAGCGTCGTATTTTAAGCAGTACCTGCAAGAATGAAATACAAATACACACAGCATCAAAGATTCCTCAACTTGTAGATAGAAATATCCCATGGGGAGGTCCAAAACTGAATGTTGTATAGAGAATTGTTACGCGTGTAACTCTGAGTCTCTGTCCTTATATCTGGTTTCTGAACTCAGAGAAAAGAAAGCACGAGCTTCATACATTGGGCACATAATCATCATATCATTTCGTTAATCGCACTGTCCAATTAATAGCCTTTTTGTATAAAAAATTATCACGTATTTATTTTACTAATCAAATATGCCTGTATGTTTCACTGGCTTGTATGATGGCGGTCATATGTGACCTTAACACAAGTGTTCCTGCTCAAGATATATTTTATTTGCATATTTAAAATGGCTATGCTCAACTGTATAAGGTACATATCCATTGAATAAAATTATTCACGGGTCCCGAAACTCGATTAACTGTTGTGATGTATTTCCACTGACTTTTGTTTCTCTTCTTTTTTTTCTTTTTTTTTCGCTTGATCATTGCCAGGTGACAGATAATTTGGTACATGTGCGTTATACTGTTAAATTTATAAAAGAGAGGTTCCGCCGAGATTTGAACTCGGATCGCTGGATTCAAAGTCCAGAGTGCTAACCATTACACCACGGAACCGATATATGTGCGATATTATTTCATTTCGGTTTCTTGCGTTGGCCAACAGGCGGTGCTGTTTACATAAGTGCCAGCGCAAACCTTACGCAAACATGCCACGAGTCCTCGTACCTGTTCATTCTATACATGTACCCGTATGTCGTGACGATTGGGGCGAGATCTTCCTTGTTGTCAATCAAATGTTGTCATGATTCATGACCGAAATAGGCGTTGTTGTTGTTGTTGTATGATATAATAGGCGATGTACACATATAAAAAGAATTCTTGCTCTCAAACAGTGCCACGTTACAAATAGATGAGCCTGATAGGATCCAAGTTTCAAGGTAGTGGGGCAAAATCTACGATAAGGCAGCGCATCAGACAGTTCTATGCAGTGTATGGTATGCTGTTATAATTTTCAGAATCAGAGCTCAAACTCTCATAGTAACATAATGTGACCCCGCGTCAGAGATGAAAACGTTTTGAAACGTTTTGTTTATTTATTTATTTATTTATTTATTTATTTATTTATTTATTTATTTATTTATTTATTTATTTATTTATTTATTTCGTATTGAAATTGCAGAGTGCATGTGATATGGAGGAAGGATAAAAAAGATAGATGCACACTAGCAAGAATATATAATGTTGACAAGCTATTGTTCATGTCTTCAGAGCTCATTGTACTCAAACCGTTGGGCATTTACGGCTTTGTTTCTAGCATACAACATGCCACTTAACTTTTGTGTTCCAGTTACTTGTTCATCTGTAAATTTATCCGCAAGAAAACAACCATTATACAGTTTATCTAAGCGAGAACATAACTTTTCTCAATATGTATATATATATATATATATATGTATATTTAATATATATGTATATATATGTATATATATATATATATATATATATATATATATATATATATATATATATATATATATATATATATATATATATATATATATATATATATATATATAGATGTGCACGTGTGTGGATGTGTATAAAATTCTGCCAATCACACTTTGATTGCTTCTGATTCCTATTTTGCACATATTTGATACAATTTAATCCCCATTAGACAGCTTACTTCTGTAAAATACGGTGAAACGCATCAGCAGCTTCAATGGCATACAACGTCATAAGATCACTTATCGGGGACAAAAACAGAGAAAAAACATGTCGACAAAAGCAACAGTAAGTGCAATGTCTGGTATAAGTTTATAGGGGAGTTAATATTTGTTATGGAACCACAAAGCACTTATTTGGAGAAACTCTTTTTTTTCAGTTTATTTATAATGCATGCTTTTGGGAACAATAAGAACAAACCCTTTGTAAATGTTTATCTCAGCTTATGTGTTTGACTAAATCTAAACTTTAAAAAGTCTAATTCGTCCACGTGGTCAACTTTCAAGTACTGTACCTGTTTCAAGTGAAGTCGCCCCTTTCAGAGGCTAGCGGCATACATGCAGCATAAATTTTGCTGTCTTTATATTCGAACGTAATATGCAACAATGTACTAAATTTGTGTCACTTTACGTTTATTGATTGGAAATTGTTCCAATTTTGATTTGTAGAAAAACTCTTTAGTAATACATAATGTGGTATGGCGTGCTGAGATGATAATTGTAAATCAATTTGAAAAAAAAAAGAAAAAATGAGGAGTCTGATTAGATACGACTCGTTCAAATGCTTTTGGTGTTGCAAGAAATGGGCCCCTACTTGTCCAAGATACCAGTGTATTTTTCAATTGGTACAACTTAAGCTATTTCGAATAAATCTGAAAATGATTCATGTGTTAGCATTTTATCTGCATGTAATTACTGTTATTACTTTATGAGTATCCACTTTAATCGGTCCCACCGCAGGCCCGAAGGGAAAAACGACAAATTGTATGGCTAGGATTTATATAATTTGTTGCCGTTAACATAATGCAGCTGGCCAATGTGATTTCACTTCTAGACCAAATATCTCAGTCTGTCTTAGTCTGTTTCACAGATTTATGCATTCCTAACATAGTACTCCTTTGTACTCAATTGATCGCAAGGCTTTGCAGAAGTATGTTTGCACTAAAGATGGAATTAAAATGCAAAATTGTATAAACACGAGCATTTTGGGTAGACTGTTCTTCGGCGAAATTTTGCAATTATCTTCCAAAATGCCCGGGATGAAAAAAAATCAAATCTAGTGCCATTATGATATGAATACACGTACCTGGAAAAAGGTAGAAGTTTTCTAAAAAAAAATCAGCTTTTTACAAAGTTGATACAGAGATAGGGGGTATGGTTTTTGTACAGCAGCGTTTGTGGAACTGTTCATTTTTTTATAGATATGAAAAATGGCCCCTTTCTACAAGATCCCTGATACGTTTTTACCCTCCTTGGACACAAAGGAAGATTTAGATTTTTACTTCGTCTCGCTAAAATGTAGTGTCTGGTATATCAATTTGATTCATGACCACACAATTCCTGTACATTTGTATACTATATTATAGTTTCAGCTATTTCACGTCTTCAACAATTTGTCTGAGAAACAACACACAAAAAAAGAAGAAGAAGAAGAATATTCGCAGTCGACTCGTACCCCTTTTTGTCAAACGCCTACGTAGATTGCTTCGGACGTTAACTGCCACACAGAAAACGGTCGCTTAATTCCAGCACACCCGATGGTGTAATGGTCACCACTGGTTCAACAAACGACAGTCTTGTCCAGAGCCGCTAAGGTTTGAATCCTGCTGGATCCATTGATTAAAAATTTTGTGGAAAGTGTGGAGGACGTCTCAAATGTCGTAGCCCCCTAGACAAAGAAAAGAAACAGTGGTTGAACTGAAATCCTTGAAGAAAAAACTGCCGGCAAGAACAACAGAAGCATGATTCAAATAGTTGGAGAAACGACTCTCTGGTCCATGATGTCTGCTCGCTGGCATTGTTTGTCAACATTGTTCACAGTGAAATGTCGCAATCAAATAACGAGCCCTAAAACAACGCCATCATGTTCTCCCGAAAGCATGCTATCGTACACACGTATTTTAAACTGTTCAAAAATACCTCAATTAACAAAACAAAAACAAAACAAAACAAAAAAAAAAAAAAAAAACAAAAACAAAAACAAAAACAAAAACAAAAACAAACAAAAAAAAAAAAAAACAAAAACAAAAACAAAAAAAAACAAAAAAAAAAACCGACCTGTACCACGATTCAAACAGATGGTTTACAGAAAAGAAAATACATGTGGGCCTAAATTTACGAGTTAATGTACGAGTTAGTACTACATTTTGTTTGAAAAAAATAAACACTTTTGGACAAACATGCATGGGATCTAAAAGAATCGCGTAAATGAAAAATAATGCTCTGGTCGCAGATAACATGTTCAGCGGCAATATACTTTCAATGGCAAAGTTTTAAAATAAAATTAACACAAAATGGATTCTTTACGTGGGAATGACTCCGTATAATGCACCGATTTATATTGATGTAGGTCCACAAAATGCCTTGATCCTGCAGTTTCGGCCGCCCTGTTACTGAAAAGAATGGCCAAAATGAAGGGGTCATCGACGGAACGAAAAGGTAAAATTCTGTATACTGTTCTCACCTCTTCAGAAAAGACCAAATAGCCTCCTTAGAAGCGGATTTCGTTTGGAAAAACTGGTTTGGGCAGTAAACGATACCTTGAGTACATGTAGGATTTCTTCAGAAATCGACTTGCTCCCGGAGAGATGATTGTGTCAAAATAGGCGGCAACACGTACTTTATCACGTACTCTTAACAAATCAACATTAAAGCCTGCTCATTTATCAACCTACTTAAGAAAACGGTAAATTAATCATTGGTTGGAATGTCAATGATATTTAACCTGCATGGTTCCTTGGTGATCAATTAATTTGACCCAGTGACATTTTTTGCTAACAGTTTGTGTCCTATCTCTGTGAATTGCCTTTAACATGAATGTGATTTCTGACGATATCTCTTTTGTTTTATAGGTCTTAGTTTCATACGTTTTTTTTTATGTGTGTGTGTTTTTTTTTTGTTTGTTTTTGTTTTGTTTGTTTGTTGTTGTTTTTTTTTTTTTTTTTGTTTTGTTTGTTCTTTGGCTCTTTTTGTTTTGTTTTTGTTTCTTTGTTTTTTCGTGTTTTGTGGTTTTTTTAATTTTTTTTTTTGCATAAATAGTAAGACCTTCGCATACAGACCACATCTAGCCCTGCAACGTTAAGGTCCATTTTCGGGGTATTTTTTATATTCATTTTCTTTTTTTTTTACATAAATAGCAAGACGTTCCCTTGCATAACGTGTGATTTCTAATTTTAGGAATGATAAATCTGTTTCAAAGTATGTCTATTGTTAGCACAACCTACTTGAGAGGCAGTCTTGTGCATTGAGGTTATCAAAGAATAGCAAGTTTATGCATTCAAGTGATTTCCGGGTCAGAGTTACGACAATAATCTGATTATGTTTACCGCATAAGAGCCCATGTAATCAGCTTATCAATTTCAAAATACGGCGAAACTGGTTAATTAGTGTCGGTTTAGACAAACTTGATTCATTTAATCTTTCCTGGTGCCGCCAGGAGACAACTGACGTCCACAACTTCCAGATAATCAATATGTTACCGTTCAAGAGTATCGTGTATTTCAATGGACACAGACTCAATTTACTTGCGACTTTTGACATTTACAATTTCAACCTGTGCCTTTTATCAAAGCTTATGAATATCCCTGTAAAATCCAGAAGAAATATGACATATAAATTGCTACTTTGAACGGCAGTATGTGTATTGTGATCTTTGCATATATATAGGGCTAGATGTGGGTCTAAGGTAAGACCCCATCATCACCAACTAAGCCTACAATTGTATGTACTGTGTTATTTTCATATATAAAGGGCTACATGTAGATTTGATTTAGGACTTCGTTATGACCAAGTAGGCTTACGATTGTATGTATTGTGTTATTTGCATATATACAGGACAACATGTAGGTCTAACTTAGGACTTCGTCATGACCATGTACCGCCATAATGGTATGTATTGTGCTATTTGCATATAATATAGGCCGGGCTACATGAAGCTCTTGTAGGTCTAACGTAGGAGTTCGTCAAGACCAAGTAGGCCTACGATTGTATTCATTGTGCTGTTTGCATGTATAGCTCCACATGTAGGTCTAACTTAGGACTTCCTCATGATCAAGTAGGCCTACAGTAGTATGTATTGTGCAATTTGTATATACAAGGCTAGGTCTACCTGTAGGTCTAACGTAGGACTTCGTCATGACCAAGTAGGCCTACAATTTGATGTGTTGTGCTGTTTACATATATAGGGCTAAATGTAGGCCTAATGTAAGATTTCGTCATGACCAAGTAAGCCTACAATTGTATGTATCGTGCTATTTGCATCTATAGGGCTACATGTAGGTCTAACCTAAGACTTTGTCACGACCAAGTAGACCTACAATTGTATGTATTGTACTATTTGCATACATACAGGGCTACACGTAGGTCTAATTTAGGACTTCGTCACGACCACGTGGGCCTACAATTTTATGTATTGTGCTACTTGCATATACAGGGCTACATGTAGGTCTAATTTAGGACTTCGTCATGACCAAGTAGGCCTGCAATTTGCCTCTTCCCATAGGCACAAGTAAATCAGCGCACAACTATTTCCCCGATTCGACACTCAAGACACAAACCAAGTTTAAGTTTGACATAGAATAATACTTACAACAGTATACAATTTTGTACACCGATTACTATTTTGTGTATTTAAAAATATGATTTATAAGAGAAAAAAAAGGTGTATATAAAATAAAAATATTGCTAGTACTTTTTAATGTAGACTGCCGTCAAACTTGATCAACGTGACTCTGAGACTTGTACATTACATTGTTTCTGCTTGGCCAGAGGTAACGTCTGGCAACTGCCAGTACTTTCTCATAACGCACTGTTCTGTGTCTTCGTAAATAATCAATCAATTAGGTATAAGCTTACCGTTTTTCTGAGTGAGTGTCGTAGTTTGGAATGAAAGAAAAAAGTCCAGGCCAACTGATTCTCATATTTAGACCACTGTCATGGTCTCCTCTTAATTTAATGAACGGCGGCAGTGTCCCCTCCGTTTGTGCGGTCTTGTCCCACACAATGCTTCGAGCGTGCAATAATTTTGGCTTTGTTCCGATCCAGCCTGTTTTCGTTTCACCTGTGCACGCTTGTGTCACATTGTCCGTTACGAAGACAAACGGGTTTCCTTGAAATGTTGTCGGTGCTGTACAACACCACAGGTCCAGATCTTTTTCTGCATTTTCAGTTTAAAATTAAAACCAATATAGGCTTAATTTTACCTGCACCCTCCTTTCCAAGTCGAAAAACAACAATAATTTCAGATGGTTGGGGTTGCTTCATATGATAATTTTTTTCCAGACTTGTTTCTGCACATTGTTTGCTAATTATCTGGGGGAGGGGGGGTTACTCCAACTATACAAGTATATATAGGCTCCGTGGGAATGACCCCCTTTTTCCACCACATGTAGTGCTTTGACCACCCCCCCCCCCCCTTCCATTTTATGAACTCCGGTTCGAATATTAGCCCCTCTTTTTTCAAAAGTGAGAAAAATTACTGGATTTTCTTAACACCAAAGTTGAAAAGTGCTGATTCTGACCGATTTTTTTGATTGAAACTGTAGAAAATGAGCATGTCTTATATGAAAATGTCATACTTTGACCCCCATTTTTTGGCAAAATGTAGAATTTTGAGCCCCTGTTTTGGGGTAAAAATTGCATGTAGAAGATAGGGTTTCACCCTTTCAGGGCCCCTACATACCCTTTTCGAGATTAAATCCCCGCCCCCTTTCCCGGGAATAATTATGCACCCTGTCGTCTGCCTCGACAGATCACGTGACTGCTGCACATACTCAGCCAGTTCAGACTTTTTTACTCTTTGTGCCGGTCACACTACCTACCTTTCTGTCGATGTATTGAAAGGTGACTTCTGCTTTAAAATACTTTTGCTTTTAGATTTCTACTTTCTTACCAAACTGTTAGTTCTTTAATCAATGGCCTCGACCCGCTCTAGCATGTTGTCCAATGTCCTGGTGGTGAAAGTATCTGCAATTTACTGTTGCTAGCTTGGGTAATTTTTCTTTTGTCCAGTGTAGGGAAATATTTTTTTCCCTAAAGAACAAATATTCGGCAAAAACGTGCTCCCCTGGGGAACTACTATCCGTTCCTACCTATGAATATTTGCTCCCCCCCCCACACTTATGGGGAACTATTGTTGTGCAAATATTTGTTTCCACTCCGAAACTGATTATGAATTTTTGTGTATGAATATTGACTTGTTGTGTTTGATAGTATTTTTCATCTTACTTTTGCTTATTTTATTGATTTTTGTTGCCTTACAAAATTTGGCACAGCATTGGTCAGCTTAGTTTTTGTTCAGTTTAAGTTCAATCTCATCTGCCATTAAAGTTATATAGTTCAACTGAGCATAGACTGGTCATGATTATGTGTGTTAAATATTTCGAAGTGTGACTACCATATGTATAGAATAAACCTAACTGATAGGTGTATGATTGGGGATTAAATATTCGTAAGGGGAACAAACATTCCCGAATATCTGTTCCCAGGGGATCGAGTATTCTTTCCAGGTAGAACCAATATTCGGGGGATCAAATATTCTTTGATATCGGTATTATGATCTTGTTGCTATGCACGCAAGTTTCACTTTCAGTTTCTTTCCCAGCGATGTCATCCCATTTTCTTGTTGATTTACTCCGCAAATTTCTCAGCATACGCTGCGGTCATTTAAGTCTGCAGTGGCACTTGCTTTTCACATCTTTAAGCTCTTTGATAATAACAAGACGGCTACAATTTTACCCTCCTTGGTTATAACAAGAGAAGAATATACTTCGGAGCTCACATATCTTTCCATCCCCACACATGGTTACATCTGGCTGATTGAACGGTCAATTTTCATGGTCGCCATCTTCAAATAACTTCCCGAAATCCCGAATATATTTCATGTGTTGCTTTCCAAGACTTACGGAATTACAAGCATCATGCGCGTGACACACGCATATGAACTTTATCTCACGCTCACGCGCATTAAAACAAACAGTAGCCTCCTGTTTTAAATATAGCCTAACGAGAAGCCAAATGTTAAGTCTTGACTCCTGGAGTATAGGGCTTTGGAAAAAGTAATGCAAGTCAGCAAAATTATCATCTTTAGTGCTGCCACCTACATGTATTGCAATTTCCAAGAGTAGCATATCCACAGGCAGACCTCCTGGTAGCCTGGATCTGGATATTTTGCCTGCAAAGCAGACTCTTTTGTTGTTTCTGAATGCAACACTTGGTAGGAGCAGAAGGCTGCTATTAAAAACAGGCAAGTTGGATCTGCAACAGAATGACTGTATAACCGATCCATATACCTGTAAAGGCAGGCTGCTATTAAAAGCAGGCAAGTTGGATCTTCAACTCTCAGAACAAATTGGACGTATAACCATATACCTGTAAAAACTGGGCGATTGTTCCGTAGAGGAAATTTACCAGGAACGAATAAATATATTCAGGTTTAATAATGACACAGGCAAACTCAGAATACGACCGGTAAGATTTACTGCCAACTTTAATGCCAATATAGCTCTGAAAAATCATAATTTTATATCTTCGAAAAGTAGGCCAACATGTTCAAGTGCTTGAATTTGGCCAAACCGCGTACTCGTGAAGCTTGGACCCTTCCGGCTTCTGTGGGCTTAGGCGAGCCCCAGTTCCCCGGCTTCAGTTAAGTTTTATTCACATTTTTTTTTTTCAGGTTGGAAAGTCCGCTTTCTCACATATACAAGTCAACGCTGCGTTTATTTGTGACCAGGCCGAACGGCCTAAGGGACACATATAGCTTCTGACAAAGCGTGCTTCTTTTGCCAGGTTTGTATAGCCCTTGGGTTAAGTCAGATGAAATAAAAACTAAAATGTTTCACCGATTTCAACTTAACGTATCTCGACATTCCAACTGAAATCGAATCACACAGTGCCGCATCAGACAATAAATTTCGCTTAAAATGTCAAGACAACTACCGCATTTCTGATGGTGTTTTCTCCTACTGATGCAAATATATGGACCTGCGGAGGGATTTACTCATTCTTCGCATTGGGGTCAACTTTCCTGAAGAAGCGAACTTCTTTATTGGAATGTTTCTGGGAACCCTTTCTCCAATGTTGTAATCATTACTGTTCCGCTGCAGTGTGTGAAAAATATTTCATGTCAACGATTACATGATCGCTAGAAAAAAAAAACTGGATGTGTAAAATCTACAATAACCGTTCTGTGGAAAACAGAACAACATTTTCCCAATATCAATTACTTTCGAAAATGGTACTTGATTGATAGTTTCATGTCTTGTACGTTGGACCACATATACTTGACATTGCGGTAAATTACCGGTATATCCACAGTGATCAAAATCACGAAGAAACAGGTGAGAAAGACGAAGCATATAGTTCCTATATACACCGCATGGGGCGATTCTGCGGGGCTTTCTGTTTCATGACTTTCTTCCATGTGTTTGGCAACATATTCTGTCGCCGTTATTTCGCTTGCAGTTACCTCGGAGTTCAAGCCACTGTTGATGCTCGTGCGATGCGTAAAAATATCGTTTTTCAAAGGTTGTGTTTGACCAAGATGACTGGAGCTCCGCCTGGGGGGTTGCACAGCCGTGAGTCTGGTCAGTTTGCGCAAGTACATCATCGGTGCGGCTTTGATAGAATCTGTAATAATAAAGTAAAAATTGAACTTCTAAGCAGTACCCGTGCTGCAGAACATCAAATTATGTTTTTTTTGTTTGTTTGTTTGTATTTTTCTTAATATTTGGAAATCATACAAAAATGTATATTTGAAACGACAAGATTTTGAACAGGTTTTGTTCTTTCCGTGACTCCCTCTTTTTCTCTGCCTCCACTTCACGCAGTACAAAGTTCACCTTGTCATTTGAAGCATTCCCTTCACAAATGCCACGACTAATCTTGCAATCTTTGGTGTTACAAATAACATGAGAAGTAGGATGTATATTGTGGGATATGTTTGCTTGTTTGTTTTGTTTGTTGTAACAAATGCCTTGAAAGTCTTTTTAAACAGTTTAAATTTCTTTCTTTCTTTCTTTCTTTCTTTCTTGCTCTCATGACTCATAAATGATTACAGTGCATCTAAATGTATACCGTAAGATATGTTTGTTTGCTTGTTTTGTTTGTTGTAACAAATGCCATGAAAGTCTTTTGAATAGTCTAAATTTGTTCTGAATCTGCTTTCATGTTAATAATTGGAATGGGTGGAACGACTGGCATGATAAAAGGGCAACGGCTACTGGGTCTACATTAGGCCTAGGTCATAATTAAGGGATGCAAAGCATTTACAAGAGCTCGTCATAATGCGCACCTGATATAATTGCTGATGTCGTCATGTTAACGTCACTGAATGCTGCAGTTGTATTCAGGATCTATTTGTAAATAAAAATATAAAATGAACTTACATAGAGATACAAATGACAAATAATTACCAGTCTGTTATATCGAACAGGAGGAACTTGTCGCACAAGGTGATCATGCCACCTTGCTTAAGGACTTGTTTTAATAAATAACGTTTTATGATAATTTAGTGGATATAATTAATCGCTAGTAATATAAACTTAAATACTTTCTAAACGCACGCTATTTAACTGGTTTTGGGGTACCACATTATAGAAACTTCCATTTAACTGTAATAACAGGTTATCATTGTGCAGGCAAAATATAAAGATGAAGTTTCCGCTGAGTGTCACAGCAAGTCCCAAAATATTCACGACACAAATATTTCAGCTTAAAATTTTAAAAAGTATATAATATAAATTTGAACAAGGTTTGTTTGCATTTAATTGTAAATCAAAAGTGACTCGGTGGGGTAAAGTACTTTTATAGTGTTATTTACACGACAAGGGTAAGATTGATGATGCTCATATTTGTATATAAGAAACGAAACATTTAACACACGAACAGTTCCTGGAAAACTAAATCCAGCAAATTGAAATACAAACCGTGTTGGTAATTTGAAAGTTGATTCCAAGAGAATACGCTGACATTTTACTGGAATATTTTATGTACAACGTAGCTCCAAATAACGTACAACATTTTCTTGAAGTCAGAACGTGTATTCCTTCGCCAACTTCTACTGTTGCCCCTACATAATCAATTCCTTGCACCGGCTTCCAATTTTTGTACAAAACGCCACGAATGTCTTTTCCATCTAAGACAATATTTTCTGCTTCCAATTTCTCGACAACAATGTTAAGAAACATTTTCGTGGTGATAACCCGGGGAGCCTGACAATAGAAAGAGTACTTTGAAAGGTAACGTTCCACAGACGGGATTAGCAGCGTCAAAGTAGCCTCGGCTGGGACCGCAGATTTGCGGCCAACTGTCATTGCAGCAACCAAGGTGGGAAATGAAGTGGTCAAAAGCACAAAATTACCACCACGCATGAATAATGTACTTGTTTCACCTGACTTGTTAATATGGAGTTTGCCATGGATATAGTCAACCAAGGTGTTGTCGTGACTTGCTAATATTCGAACATACACACCATTTGCTCGCCCCGGTGTGTCAGAAATGATAAAGTGGCGCCCCCATGTGGGAACAGGAAGAAGTTGTTGCACAAGGTGCTCAATCGATTTTGCTTGAGGACTTGTTTTACCCCTGAAACTCCCACAAAATACAGCCACCTTTTTGTCTGAGTTGATGTAAAATCCCGTCAAATCGTGAGTATCACTTTCAAGTTGAACAGTCTCAAAGGCATCGAGAGAAAGTGTAATCACTTCTCCACTTTTGTAAATGATACCGCTCAACGATACATTCATCCCTTGCTTGTCAGGGATGTGGATTTTCACCGTTGTATTCTCACCAGCTGCTACAATGCCAAATTCTGATGGGTATCCAAAGGTCATTGTATAATATTCTGTGCCCAACGCATGCAGAGGTAATGCTAGAAATCCATCCATCGCATCATTTATCTGATGCATTCCATAAACAGCGACTTTACTTGTTGCGGTGACATGAATGCCTTTGGTAGAGATCTCTGATCCTATTGCTCTCAAATCACGCGAGAACAAGATTCTTACAGACGAATATGCTTTCAAGGTAAATTTCATATTCAGTGCAGGAGTATACCATTTTGGTGACGTCAAGGCTATATGAGACGGCGATGCTTGAAAGTTACTGACACGTAATTGTAGACTCCATGTATGGTGGGTTTTTATATCTTTTAAATCCAAAAACATTATAATAAAGTTGGTTCCTTCGTGATTCGTCTCGGCTGGAAGATGAATTTTAATTTTAAGGAAAAAATCAACACACACACAAAAATATACGAACAAAAAAATAAAAAAATAAAAAAAATAACAAACAAACAAAAAAATTGGACAGGAACAGGCAAGGACAAGAACAGCTGGTTCAAGAACTGCCTAAAAGAGGGCACTGCAGTCAGTGGAGAGCTAGGGTTGTGTATTCCCATTGCTTCACATTGTAATTTGCAACTTAATGACTTGAAAACTACTACACATAGAAACACCAAATGTCAGACAGTAAATCTAGATGCATAACTAAATACCTTACAAAAATCATATAATCACAGCTAGAAAAGTGACTAGTTTGTTTAAAGTTGCTTTAACATACAAACTAATGGGAATACACAACTCCAGCCCTCCAAATGTTTGTGTATTCAGTTGTGTATTGGGGCGAATACACACCTTGGATCTAATTCTGACCTTTCCTATTTCCTGGCCAAATAAAGACAATAACATGTCATTGTTAGCATTGGTAGATAGTATTGCATTGATAGATTCGCTTGGCTAATTCCCCTCCCCCCAAAAAAAACAAACAAACAAAAACAAAAAACAACAACAAACAAACAAACAAACCAAAATACAAAAACAAACAAACAAAACAAAACACACACACACACAAACCAAAACAAACAAACAAAAAAAAACAAAAAAAAAACAAAAAAAAAAAAAACAAAAAAAAAAAACCCCCAAAAAACCCAAACAAACAAACAAAACAAAACAAAACAAAAAACAAAACAAAAAACAACACACATATACACTCAAGCCGCGTCCTGCACCGCAAAAGCGAAAACAAACACTTGGCGACCAGACTCCAGTGACCTTGAATGAAAAGCCCGGGTGACAAATCGATTGTACAACCACCTTGTTGCGTATAAATAAACATAAAAAAATAACTAAAAGAGTAATTAAAAAGTGGGGGCAGCTGTGACTGATCACCCATAGAAACAACTTGAAAAGAAGATTTGCTTCAGAGCAAATATGTCTTGGTAACTTCAAGATGAGAAAAGTTTGAAATGATACACTTTGCCATTTTTCAACATAATCTAAAGTTTGTGTATTGGCCAATTTTGTGTCAATTAAAATGCTGCAACATTGGTTCTTGGTTTATTAGATGTGGCTATGTCACAAACTTATAAACTGAAGTTTGAATGGCACCACTATCTACAGTAGTTATGAAACTATTGAAGATTTTAATTTGTGTATTGCATAATTTGAATGAATTAAAGGCCTAAAACTTTGGTTCATGGTTCATTGGATGCACCTATGTCCCAAACCTACAAATTGAAGTTGCAGTAGTATCTCTATGCATAATAGTTTTGAACTTATTGAAGATTTAGACTATGTGTATTAGCCTTATTCGCATACATTAAAATCCTACAACTTCGGTTCATGGTTCATTGGATGCACCTATGTCACAAACATACAGAGTGAATTTGAAATGGCACCTCTATGGTAGCTTTGAAGCTATTCAAGATTTGAACTTTGCGTATTCACCTAATTTGCATAAATTAAAATTCTGCAACTTTGGTTCATGGTTCATTATATGCGGCTATGTCGCAAACCTACAAATTGAAGTTGGATAGCACCTGTTTGTATAATATTTTTGAAGTCGTTTAATATTTAAATAATTTATATTTACCTAATTTGCATAAATTAAAAATTTACATTTTTGCTTCATTGGATGCGCCTATGTAACAAACCTTTAAATTGAAGTGAGGATGGCACCTCTTTCTGCAATAGTTTTGAAGTTATTCAGTTTTAAATTGTGTGTATTCAACTTATTTGTATATATGTAAATTTTGCAAGTTTGGTTTATGGTTCATTGGATTCGGCTATGTTACAAGCCTTTAAATTGAAGTTTGAATGTCACCTCTATCTGTACTATTTTCAAGCGAATTAAGATTTTTCATTTTTTTTAATATTCACCTAATTTACATAAAATAACAGCCTACAACTTTGGTTCATAGTTCATTCGATGCAGCTTCACCGCAAGCCTATAATATGAAGTTGGAACGGCTACTCTATCTATAATAGTTTTGGAGATATTCAACGTTTAAACTTTTTAATGCCCGTAATTAGCATAATTTGAAATTTCACAACTTTCATTTACTGTCCATTGTATTGGCAGGTGTCACAAACATAAACATGCACATTGAAATTATGTGTCTATCTGCAATAATTTGGAAGATATGAAGGTCTTAAAATTTTAATTGCCCCTCATTTGCGTAATTTTAAACATCATGACTATTCCAAACCAGGTGCACAAGTTCATTGGTCAGTCACCATGGCACGTTTGGTGGTTGTCGGAAAAATAGCGCCCGAGAAAAACTCCGGACAAATTTGGTGGTAAAGAAG
The DNA here is from genome assembly GCA_964020975.1 of Hermodice carunculata. NCBI lineage: Eukaryota > Metazoa > Annelida > Polychaeta > Eunicida > Amphinomidae > Hermodice > Hermodice carunculata. The sequence continues at coordinate 71,911,671 of OZ026616.1, forward strand.
AAAGAAGAGAGAGAGAGAGAGAGAGAGAGAGAGAGAGAGAGAGAGAGAGAGAGAGAGAGAGAGAGAGAGAGAGAGAGAGAGAGAGAGAGAGAGAGAGAGAGAGAGAGGAGAGAGAGAGAGAGAGAGAGAGAGATAAAGAAAGGAAGAAAGAAAGAGAGAAAGAAAGAATTCTTGGAAAAAGAAAATGTCTGATGAATTTGAACATTGACAACATTATTGTGACACTTATAAGATTAAGATGGACTGGATCAAAGCAGGCACGTTATATGGTGAAAGGAGTAAATGAATCTTTTGTTGGAGTGAACGGCATAAAATGCCATCGCACAATTTTTGTCCACACAGCAAAGTATCGTCTTACATTGTCATATTCAAATATTTCTGCTACGCAGCAAATGTCACAAACTCACAATTTTGATGCTTTAGGGCGATAGCTGAAACTCTTCTGAAATTGGAAGCAGACTGTGATGAAGAGAGGAGAAGCAGATGATTTCAATAGAATAGCGTCCACATGTTATGAATATTCACCATGGTTATATCAGAGTTCAAACAAGAATTTTCTATGAAGAATCACCTGACATAACCCATGTTGGGATATGTTCTGATGGTATTGACTAGCTACTGCTAGTGACTAGAAAGCTCTCATTCTATTTTCATCTCCCCAGTGTAAAAATGGGAAATATGTGAATGAGCACCCTATGCCCTTTCTACCAGCTTACAGATTGGCTAAGAAAAAAAAACTAATTTTTTTGCCAATTACTACTTTATTAATTAGGTCCGACTCATACAGCAAATTATCAATAGAAAACCAGGAAACATCCAGGTAAAAGATTGCATCTCAGAAGTACCAGTGTGAGGACGTGGCACAAGGAAAGCAAGACCACTTTACAAATGATATAAATATCAGTTCATACTTACCATAACATAATGTAAAATGGAGCAATATCAAACAAACTGTTTTAGTCATCATTTTGCTCATCATCACCGTGACGAAACACGTAAGTGGCTTGTTTTATTCTCTTGAAGTGTAAACACGCGTGCACTCTGACGTCGTCTGTGCTGTCACGTAAAACACTTAAGAACATGACATAAATTCTCAAGTACTCTCTACTTGACAAACTGACTAAAGACTTACATGCACCAGTCTTCCTTATGTGTGCAGTCCAACGGGTACGGTGCTACTGAGAGCAATGTTATTCCGGGTATGAAGTTTTCCTCCGGTCATGAATATTGACAAAGTTTACTTGTTACGAGGGGCATCCGATAAATTTTGGCAACTATCTTGGCATTTAAATAATTTACACAGATGACATCGTGTGGAATACGCACTCATCTACGCAGACTCACGTGATGTTAACGCGCTACGCAGAGCTCCAGAGCTTGCTTACCGATGGCTGGCAGTGCAGTGAATCAGAAATATATTTGGCAAGTAATGGAAATGTGGTCCATCATCAAGTCGAGATTACCTTCAAATTGTATTGTGACAGCAAGACTTTATAAGCATTCAATGTGAACACAGGCATATGCACATAGTATCGGATGGGGACCTTGTCCTTCGTGTTATACAGCAGTCCAATCATTAAGAGATTTAAATGTGGAGCGCAGGCACCATCCCCGCGTGTCTTCCCCAGGCAGACCAGAGCCACAAGCTACGGTGTAATTTTTGAGTGTAGCATCACATATCATCTGAAGTGAACTTGAAAATATGTGTATGGCACATTTTAGTTAAGGTATGGTATGTAAAGTAAAAAAATATATTTAGCTAGGAAATATTATGCACAGTATATATGTAAAGGTGACACCCATATTATTTGCTCATGGACAAACCATAGACTCGGTAGCTTATGGAGCTTATCTTGTCCCCTCTTATATATATATATATATATATATATATATATATATATATATATATATATATATATATATATATATATATATATATATATATATATATATATATATATATATATATATATATATATATATATATATATATATATATATATATATATATATATATATATATATGTATATATATATATATATATATATATATATATATATATATATATATATATATTATATATTATATATATATATATATATATATATATATATTATATATATATATATATATATATATAGATATATATATATATATATATATATATATATATATATAATATATTATAAATTAATTCTTCCAAGAAAATGTAGAATATTTTTTTAGTTATCTTGAAAAACTTAGTCAAGGTAGCAATTTTTCACTCTGATAAGCAGACTGAGTGTTTGAATTGCTTCCTTTGTGTCATTAGAGCGCATTTTTACGAAATTTTCCACTCACATAAAATTACGGTAGTAACTATAATGCCGATTTGTAAGACAGATACTTTTCAGTACAACATGCCAACTGTTCTCCTTAAGAGTTTAATTGAAAGCGACAAACATGCATTAGACAGTCCTTTATGAACATGGCTCCTTTCTGCAATGAAAGCCTTGTGGCAAGAAAAACTGCACACATGCACATATAACAGAGCAGCGAGTGGATACTTTCGATCTGCTTTCCCAAAGAGAGTCAGTCCCCACTGCACATTTTTTTTTTTTTATATATTCAACTCAACATGATTAGGGAAAATTCATAATGTTGATGGGTCCAAAACTTGAAAAAAAAGAAAGGCAATGAACGCAGGTGCCAAAGGTGCGCTTTCTTTCGATTCCGCCTTGTATTGGTAAAATAAACCTTGGCAAAGAAACGTTAGGAAAGTCTCCGACGATCATCTTGGTAAAAACTTCGATGTCATCTGCGTAAAACTGGTCAAGTTGGGAGGGAGCTGCTGAGACTTTTGTGACACTCTTCCTACCGTACACTTTCATTACATCTGAATGGCTCAGCACATGACAATACCATAATTCGCGGCAGCGAACATACTTTAAGACCCCAAAAATGACAATGACAGGTGGATAAATGAATTAGAATGATTAAATTCTGTTCCCGGAGGATCATTATTCTGCATTTAGGTTTCTTAAGTCACCTTTCGTTTTTGCTTATTTGTAATTTACATGTATTGTGTGTTCTACTTTCTGTTAGAATCATTCTATTATGCATATCTTTTGTTGCCAATATGAGTCTAACATAATCACCAGCATGGCCCTAACGTTTACAGTCAATGGTGGTGTTTGCTGTCAAACCTACGCTCGACAGGAAACTACATGCACCACAAAGACAAAATATTTATGAAGGATGTATGGTTTAAAGACAGGCTTCCGCACACTAAGCCATAATGTATTAAATTTGGGATACCACCACCAGCAGTGATAAGGCTTGATGTTTTGTTTCTTTGTGCACAATTTCCATATATTATCATCAGTGTACATAGTGGGTAAGAAAGAAAGTTTTGTACCACATAATTCAGCCTATGCCTGCTTTACATATGCACTATTTTAAAAATGTGTAATCTGCAAATAGGAACTGTCTTGCCGACAGTCGTTTACACGTAAATTATAATTTCGTACAGCGAAGTGTGCATAAATCATTCAACAACACAAAACCTTTTTAATATCATATCGTCAGCGTATCTTTTTCATTATCATGTTGTACTTCAATCCTTACTTTTGAGGGGAAACGGCCCTTTTGCAAAAATAAAAGTGCATAAATATGTCAGGTTACAGACAGATCTAGCATTGATAACGTTTTGCCATACAATTTTACCAGGTAGTGGCCTTGTGGTAAATACCCTTTTCCTTCCTTCCTTCCTTCCTTCCTTCCTTCCTTCCTTCCTTCCTTCCTTCCTTCCTTTCTTTCTTTCTTTCTTCCTCTCTTTCTTTCTTTCTTTCTTTCTTTCCATCTCCATGAAGAGTAGTGGGTCATAATTTGTCAACAAATTTCTGGAGCGCACTCTGAGGACAAAGAGTCCACAGTGGCGTAAGGGAAGCCCCCGACTACTCGGTCCAAACATGGTGAGTCTGACGGCAACAGCTTAATTGGAACAAATCACGTCGGTACATTAATTTTGCCAGGAAAAGATGTTTCGAGTGAGATATGTAGAGATAGTATTTTTCAAAACATATCCATGTCGTTTACATTTTAATTGACACCTTATTAAACCATTGTACCAAAATGGTGGCTGGAATTGCCTAGCCAATAAGTAAAGCATCTGATAACCGGAGCTTGATGACGGGACTACGTAGGAAAACAAAAAAAAAAAAAACAACAAAACAAAACAAACAAAAAAAAAAACAAAAAACAAAAAACAAAAAACAAAAACAAAACAAAAACAAAACAAAAACAAAAAAAAAACCAAAAAAAAAAAACCCCCCACGCCCCAAAAAAACCCTTGGAGATAGCTTAATATATCGTTATATTTCCTTTGCAACATGTGAGGGACGAACCATTAGAATCTTGGGGGGGGGGGGGGGGGGGAGTCTATGCATTTTAGTAAAACATACAATATTTCACTTTTTCATTTTGCCCATAAAAATACGTTATTTATTCCACCCTATCTAACACTACTTTTTTATTCTGAAACCCATGCATGCATATATTTTAGCTACCATTGTGTAAGAAACATAACGTTGAGAGAAGCATTTAGAAGCCTTAAATATGTCTGGTCCATTTGAAAATTATGTGAACACAGAGGTTTCAAAAATAAACCATTTGATGGTCCAGGGGACGAAGCCTCAGGAAGCCCAGGGGCTATAACAAATAAGGCTACATTTGGACTCCTATTTTGTCACTAAAAATTTAATGTTCGTGCCCTAGAAATCCTGCAAAGTCCCACGTTTATGACTCGCTATTCTGGGGCAAACATGGGAGAAAGAAAACAGAAAATATTCCGAGAGCACCAGTTCATGTTGCACAGCATAGTTCAATACAGGCATCTGTATAAAAATGGGATAGCATCTTCAGCGAAGACTTACCCTATTATAATCACGTAAGATACATTAGTTTGCACCATTCATATAAGCATACTTTTAAGATTATCTTTGACTCACTTAGCTGAAGTATCGAGTGCTACGAATACACGGTATTACAGGCTGCATTAAAAGTGTGTTAATGACCGAGGTGCTTTTGGCTTTTAATTGGCGATATTTAAATGACAATTTCCCTGGTGATTAAGACAACATATCCTATACTGGTTATACATGTGCTAGAATATATATTGCACACTTTTACTGCAATGTTAAAGATCGATACGTTAATGTCGGGACAAGGTTCTTATTAGCATCACATTGTCATTATTAATATTCTCCCTTTATATACTATACATACAAGCATATAGCATTGATCACTTGCATTGAAATAAAAAAATCTTGGTAAATAAAAATGAAAACATAAATAGAAAATAAATAAATCACACCTTTGCAAGTTTGGAAGTCATTTTGATTGATGATCTCCTGCCTAAGAAGCGTGGTTTAGTATATTTAAGATAAATAAAATTAAGACCACAAGATTCTACATGCCACTTAAAAAATAAATAAAATAGCTACCATAGATGCATGCCACTGGGAAAAGGTACATCCAATTACACTCTATAAAGTGTTTGTGACACAAGGAGCCCTAATAGAGCACTGGAACCAGATCTATATCTGTTTGAACCTGCACTGGAAAACTGATTTCAGATTCAAGTTCCTCATGAAGCGACCTTTCATTCAAGCACCTGCAAACCTAGGTTAAATTCAAAAGTTTCACCAGAAAATTTGACCCAGAGCAACAGGTTTCCTCTGGGCACTTCTTGAGCCACAGCACAGGAAGTACCCAGAGGACACCTGTTGTCTCAGTCTCAAATGAAGCACTTTAAGGGTTAAATGAAAATCATACCTGCATACAATTTATGAAATAAGTAAGACCATATTGCCACATCACCGCAACAATTGTGAGTATTCTGCATGTATATGCAAATATACTTAAAGTATTTTATCGTGGCTGGGCAAGCTTGGAACTAGAAATGAAACGATGAAGCAGGTATGGGATGCAACCAAAACATTATAATATGCATAAAATATCCATTTAGAACCTTATGAAATGACCACTACAGTGTCTGACTTGAAATTATGATCTATTAAGGGCATCATTCGTTTAAAGAGTATTAATAACACATGAACAGTGCACTTGTTGACTCGTATAAATCTTCAATCACCGTGACTCTCGATATGATCTACTGCAACGGACATGGAATCATGATCCAATGATATAAGATTTGAAACTACAGTTAGTGGTGTCTTGACGCCTGAGTAACAATGCAATTTAGCACACATGGCTTTGTAATGACTATCACTCTAAATGACTAAAAATCATAATTCAGTGGTACCACATTAATGTCGGGAACATGCACTATAGTATGTCATGGATACAATGTATTGTCAAAGAAAATCTCAATGAAATGTAAGGTGTTCATATAACACCTATACGGAGATTGCAACTCTTTCAGTGCACTAAGCTCGGTCAATAGCTTGCCTGGGCACACTTTGCCTACAGTTTGCACAGATTGCACTGAGGCAAGCTGTTGAATGAGACATTGATTAGAGAAACTCAATTTAGATCAGACATGCTGCTATTTGAAAAGGTCTTTCAGTTATACGTTCTATGTATAATTAGTCTTTAGACAACTGTAATCGCTTTTGGCAATGAAAGAGTTAAAAAAAAACATTCATACAGTTGCATATATACTCTGATGAGATAATTTTTTTCGGGATTTCATATTAAGTGAGCACTTCTTTAGCGAAAAGTATTTGAGGCTGAGCTATATGTGAGATAACCTTAACTGTTTCAGTGAGTTGATTTTATCTTCAAAATATACTGAAAACATAAAACATATAGATTCTTAGCTAGAACAACAATAACTTCCTGGGTAAACCGTTGAAGGCATCATTTTATAATAGTGCGTGCTCCTATTAGAATGAATACGGTAATCAGCAGTTGAAATTTAATCAATTTTGTCCTTCACATAAAGGGCCTTATTCTTTTGATAGCCATGCAGAGCCGCAGGTTTTTGCCTGTTTCACAAGGCCCGTTTGTTTGCGGTGGTACTCTTTGAGTCCATCATACAAAAAACAAGACTTCCTATCTTAATGTTACTGATGAAATGGCCACCATTCCTATATGTGATGCAGTGAAGCGTATAGGCATGACCTTTGACCTGCAGCTTATTTGTAAGCGGGAAAGGGCCCACAGCAATGTCAATTAGTGTAGTAACTGACAATCCATGGGCAAATTCTTCCCCTTTTTAAGACCTTATTCCACTATATTAAACATTGGAACCAAATGTTTTCTTATTGCAGTCTTTTTTGACTTATTATTTAGAAACCACTGTGTTATACCACCCTGAAGTCCTCTCCTGGCACCACATTCATCTGGATCTCTATGACAGATATCTCGACCTATGTTTGTGGTAACTGGGTGCGAACAGTCATCTTGTGAGCATTCAGTCACAAAGGTAGCGGAAGTAATGTTCCCGAGTTTCTGCAGCCAGAATTCATCTTCAGATCCATGTACATTCATTTCAAGGGTGTTTTCCAGTTCGGAAAACTGACTCAGCCACAGATGTTTTCCACGAGCAAAATCACCTGCACATAAGAGTTTAAGTACTTTCATCAGCATCTTGTACCCGGGGATGTCAGATTCTGACAAATGTTTCTTGACATCTGTTCTATTTGTCAAAATAGTGTGAAAAAAGTGCGAGAAATTATCCACAGTGCAGGTATCAATCATATTTACACTGCTATGTGTTCCGTCCGTTCCATGGTAAAGTACTTGGAATGGAAGTCTTTTTATCGTCAGCTTCAAGACTCCCATCTTGATTGATACAAGATTTTGTGAATCGCAGTAACATTGTGTTTATCAAGCTTTTTTTTCTGCTTTTTGCAATTTTTTATACATTTTTTCAGCTTTCCTAGGAGCACTCTGCGTGCATTGCACAGCTTATTAAGACAATGTCTGGCTTTGTTTATCTCAAAATGAGAGAGAGAGAGAGAGAGAGAGAGAGAGAGAGAGAGGAGAGAGAGAGAGAGAGAGAGAGAGAGAGAGAGAGAGAGAGAGAGAGAGAGAGAGAGAGAGAGAGAGAGAGAGAGAGAGAGAGAGAGAGACGAGAGAGAGAGAGAGAGAGAGAGAGAGAGAGAGAGAGTATTACTATGTAAATTATGATTACGGAATTCCAATTCATGTACTGTTACCTTTTTCATCGGTAAAGGTAACCATCGTTGATCTCATTCTCGTCGATATTACGGTTTTTATAATAAAAACCTGCAGCTTTTCCAGGGACACTCTGCGTGCATTGCGAAGAGTTTACTGAGAAAACCTTGACTCAGGCTTTAATTCAGCAATAAGAGGTTTAAAAGTACATGTAAAGTACATTCAAACAGTGCACATATCTTGCAAGAAAATGGAAGCAAGTGAACAGAAAATGTGAGCTTGGCATTAAAGTACTTGCATTGAAACACACAAACACACACAACATATCAGAGTTCTAGCTAATTTATACAGAGCATTTAAAGGGTTGAAACACACAAACACACACAACATATCAGAGTTCTAGCTAATTTATACAGAGTATCTAAAGGGTTGAAACACACAAACACACACAACATATCAGAGTTCTAGCTAATTTATACAGAGTACTTTAAAGGGTTGAAACACACAAACACACACAACATATCAGAGTTCTAGCTAATTTATACAGAGTATTCAAAGGGTAATATTAGCATACCATCCCCCCTAAGATTCTAATGGTTGGTCCCTAAGTGTTGGTAAACTTGATTAAAAAGCAAACTGCATGCAGTGTTAACCAATCTGCCGATGAAAGGAAAAACTAGAGGCATTCCAATGCAAGTCGTTAACCGATGGGTCCAACTTTGCATATGATGGGTCCTGTGACTTTTAAAATGATGACAAGGTCACCAAAATGCAGTAAAACAAGACATGGATGCAAGGTACACATGAGGTAAACGGGAATTTCAGGTGGCCCAATACGTCACACGATATAGTGTTCAGAAACAAGTAGTGACCGTGCGGAACTACGGGCATCTCTAGTATGATACATTTATGTAGAAAAACATGATCAATATTCATAAATATCAAACCCAACAATGACAGCAAGAGATTCCAGAGTTACCCAAAGCATCAACATTCATCTTCCAATACCAATGTGAAGAAACAAATTTCACTCCTGACTTGAGACAGACAGTCGCCCACAAAAGGCAACTGGTGGTTTTAAACCGGTCCTCTCGACCTTTGAAAAATTCTTCATTAAATACAGACTATAGCGTTTTCAATATGTATAGGCCCAATCACTCAAAATCCAAATTTAATCACTTCTTGCCAAAAGTAAAAAGAGACTTGGAAGGCATATCACTTTTTGTTTCTTCTGACTAGTTTGTCAGCTGAGTTTATAGCAAAAGTAGAAAGTAGGCCTATTTTGTTTTTGGGATAACAATGAATCTGGAAAATTATGTAACCAATAAGTTAAGTGATTGAATTACTTTTATAGAGTTTCAAATGCAAGGAGCAGACTTCTGCAAGACCTTCACTATACAATTGAAATTCTACAGACGGACGTCTCTAGTATGAAACACTTCATGTAGAAAAACATGACCCATATTCATAAACATCAAACCCAACAATGACAGCAAAGAGATTCCAGATTTACCAAAGCATCAGCATTCATCTTCCAATACCAATGTGAAGAAACAAATTCCACTCCTGACTCGAGACGGACCAGAATAAGCGTAGTCTATGCTTTACGGACCAGAGTAAGCGTAGCCTATGCTTACTGTATAGACGGACAACCCGAAAACATTGTGATTCCCCCGTCGGGAGGACCCACGAAAGTTCCACGGAGGAAATTATGCCTGTGCCGAGGTAACATATCGAGAGTGTCCATAAAATATGACACCCAGGGATGTGCAATGTAAGGTACTGTCAATAATTTTGCAACAAGAAAAGATAATATTGGCCTGATGGAAGAAAAGGATGCACAGGTTGAGCTGAAGTAAATATTACCCACATATGTACACTGACACCAATTTACACAGTGGTACGTACAGCTAAAGTGATCAGCATGTTGGTGTATTGATACCGCAAGTAGTGCAATACAGAGCTGGCCACTTTGGTAACTTGCTAAGAAAAAAAAAAAAAAAGCAAGAAAAAAAAAAAAAAAAAAAAAACCTCCGAAAAAAAAACAACTATGCCCATATTTTATGGTTTTTTGTTTCATGTAAAATTGTAAGGAACATTTTGGTGTACAATACATACATGTTTGTAAGCCTTTGAAAGAGCTGCAATATGATAACTGTTCATTTCTGTTTAGACAGGTTGAAGTACCGGCGTGAAACGTAAAATTGCACAAAGATGTTTACATTTGCTTTACGACTGCTTATTTAATCGATCGGTTTGTGATAGACTCATCAGGCGGTTCTATAAACTTACACTGTCATTTTGTATGCAAGCTAAGATTCACAAAAATGGTGAGCGCATGTTATATTTTATTCCGCTCAACCTTGTCAGTGTAAAACCTGTTCTGAGATTATGACGAAACGCACACACGTGTTGACACCAGATAGCGAATCTTGATGTAGGGCGAGTAGTCAACTGATGCAAAATTGCCATGATACGCCTGGAAATTGTAAATATCTTGGGATCCAAATGCGCTGCAAATGAAATGTTTCAACCAGTTGTTGTTGTTTCTTTTTTTTTTTTTTTTTTTTTTTTTTCTACAATTTGGCCATACCGCAGGTTCACAGAAAAATTCAGATCTGGTCATTCTTGATGTTTGAAAGTGAAAATCAAATTTTACCACCCTGATTTCTGGGCTGTACAACTGCATATTGCTCGCGGAGTCTAATGACCACATGCGGACCAACCCAGATCCAACGCCAACGGTATGAACACATGGGCTCTGTTTTCAAACATCAAAGAATCATTGAACACATTAAGTAAATGAATGAGACTCAAACTGAGTGCAGCAGATGGCATGCAGACGCCTTGCGCGAAATAAGAAAGCATCAGAAAGTCTGAACTGTCCACTGATTTACCGACACGTCGTCCATGAAAATTTATAGGAAATTCAGAGAGAGAGAGAGAGAGAGAGAGAGAGAGAGAGAGAGAGAGAGAGAGAGAGAGAGAGAGAGAGAGAGAGAGAGAGAGAGAGAGAGAGAGAGAGAGAGAGAGAGAGAGAGAGAGAGAGAGAGAGAGAGAGAGAGGCACATAACTAATATATAATATTGATCATGTAGGCAAAATTAGATGCCCTTCTTCTTGTTGTAGGGCAACAAAGTAAACAGCTTTAATATGAATATGACAATTTGTGCACGTATTGGATCAACATGCATGTATATGTCCCGATATATGGACAAATACAACATGAGGTTTCCATAACGGGTAGATATAGCATGATAATTATCCGGGTGCTGAATAGAAAATGCGATCGATAGGAGTTGTAAGACCATTTCGCTAATGCTTTGGCACGTCGCGCTGAGGACTAACGGCGGCCATCTGTCGGTCGCCCTATAAAACAATTTATTCTTTGTTTTTTTTTTGTTCTGAGAAAAAATTCTTGTGTTTTGGCAGTTTTTCTCTGAAGACCCATGGTTAACTTGTATAATAATACAGCAACAGTAAGCGCTGAACGTGATATATTGAAAACAAATTTCTTCACAGTTTGTGAATTTATATGTCGGAAATGGGCATTTACAGGGACGAACAGGAGGCCAAAAGTTTGTTACAAAGATGAGTTAAGGTTTGCAAACAATGTAGAAAATATAAAAAAGCGGTAATCTGCATATAACAACCTTCGTCTTACGTAATACAATATTCACATACACATGCATTTCTGGTATATTGCATTCTTTGATAAATCATTCCGACAGACTACTGTCTAAAATCGGTAGCTTTAATTATTACTCTATTATTGATAGCGTTCTGGAATCCTGGAGCAGCTGGTTAACGTATTTCCTTGGGGAGGAATTTGTGGCTGACTCATCATAACTTGCTGTCCTTGTTGTCAAAGATCTATTTTGCTAAGTGAATTTTCTTCATAACTAAGTAACAGAAGGGCATCCGATAACGTTTGTCAATTCTATGCTAGATATACCTCATTTATTTATTAATGTATGAGGTTCTGAAACCAGGAGAGGTGACTTGAAGGCATCGCCCGTCAATTGGTAGCAAAGCGGAACAGCCAGAAAGAAAGACACTAAGAATCATTCTTTTATGGATATTGAAATTCATGTTTTTATGCTGTAATCTCCAGGGCCTCGAAATTTGCTTTCCAGTGCAAATGGTTTCGTGCAGAATATGAACCCTATAAATAGGTTTTGCTAACCCGCGGTAACCATATTCAAATACCAGACCTCAGATTCAAATGCAGTACAATGTGAAGATTTTAATTCAATTATGCCACCAGGAAAAACTATGCTGGTTTCTACAATAATTGCCTATAAATTTTAAATTTATGTCAGATAGTTGTTGTAGTAGTAGTAGTAGTAGTAGTAGTAGTAGTAGTAGTAGTAGTAGTAGTAGTAGTAGCAGTAGTAGCAGTAGAGCTTTCGTTGACATCCCCAGGTCATTTGCGACCTATTTGTCGTAAACAACTTAAATCAAAATAAGAAAGTGATATATCATCTTACAATTGCATTGAAAAGAACTAATATTTAAAACATAAAATTCAAGGCCATAAACGACCCATTAACTAGTAGAAGGGCAAATATTAATTTTACAACCTGTTATCTCCAATGGACAGATATGGCCTTTATTTCTTTAATTTTCTCTCTCTCTCTCTCATATATATATATATATATATATATATATATATATATATATATATATATATATATATATATACATATTTAAAAACAGAAGCAACATTGCCACATCTTCTGTTAGTTCTCACTCCCCCCCCCCCCCCAAAGAAAAGATATCACAATCCAATCTCTCTACGGTCCATACCATATCCAGTTTAAATGGGGGTATCCAAAGACACATGGCATGCTTTATACCTATGACTGGCTGCACGTAGTCTTAACTGCAGAGTCACCTGGTTGGTCTCTTTTTGAATGAATGAATGTGGTTGTACCATGCAAAACAGACATAAATTGTTCTGCCTCACTTATTTTGTCTATCCGTCCCCGTCAAAAGCATTTTGTTCTGCTTTAAACTCCTTAGGCATAATGTAATAAACTACGATGGGATAACAAAAATCAACGTTTTCCCACCAGGTTTAAAGTGTACACTTGGGCTTGACTCCCCTCCCCCAGTGTGCGTTTTGTACACTCGTGAAAATCTCTACATTCTTGGATGGCCCCGTACTGTGTAGGTTTACGCCTATATATCAATTTTTGGATTCAACAATGAGTTTATAAAAGAATCATCATACTATATGGAATAGATTTGAGCACTCACAACGAAATGATTTAGTGAAATCTGCGACAGACTGTAAGTAAAGCAAATTTGGTTGCATTTTATCCAAGGAAATTCATGATATTTTGAAGAGACTGCCATTCGTGCACAATACATGCACAGATCTTGCCCACCAACGAGGCAATTGTCCAAGTAAGTCCTGCAATCGCTCCAGCTGGGAAATCTTGTGCTTGTGAACATTTTATGTCATTGTTCCTGATTATTTTGAGAGAATTAATATAATTATTAACATTCACAATGACAAGAAACAGAAATAGCTGTTCAAAGAAGTCGACTTCAGATGCACCTGTTGAACCCCGATGTAAAAGGTGCAGAGGGAGGCGAAGAACCTGACGTAAACGACCGGGACAGTGGTGAGGAAAGTGACTCTGCCTCTCCCAAATCCGACTTGCCTAATACAGCTAAGCAGTCAAATACCATCCCTGCAGCCTCTCCCGGTTATCTCACTCCTGATGTGTTCAACGATCTCTTGAAAGCAGCACTTCAAAACCAAAATCGAGAAATAAAAAACAGCATTGAGGCCATTGTAAATGTAGCTATGAAAAACCAGCTGGATGCATACGAAAAACGGATCAGAGAATTGGAAAATAAAGTCTCCGTTATGGAGGAACTGCTAGACGAACACGAGCAGTACAGCAGAAGAAATGCTATTCGCATAAAGAATGATTGGAAGGAAACACCTCATGAGGATACTGATTCAATGGTGCTTGACCTCTTTAACCAGGGAGGTGTATGAGACCTCATAGACCTCCCTGCTTTAACAAAGTGATGAAAGTCAACGTAGATATAAGAGATATTGGTCGTACCCACAGAGTAGGAAAAAAGGTGGACGGCAAAAACAGGGCCATTATTTTAAAGTTCACAAGTTACAGGGCACGTAGATCCGTCTACAAAGCCAGAACATCATTAAGATCAGCTGGGCCCTCAGGAAGGAACATCTTTGTGAACGAGGACTTGACAGGAACTAGAGCAGCCATCGCTTACAAAGCACGGCAATTAAAGAAACAGAAAAAGATAAACGACACTTGGACTGCAGATAGGCGTATATTTGTCAAACAGCAAGATGATCGCGTTACCCTGATCAAGCGTGCCAGTGACTTGCAGAAATATAATTAGTCACCGATATGCCTCCACGGACGACTGAGCTTCAGTGTTTTTCCTCTTTTCACATAGAAGCGTCATGGTGTTTAAAACACCTGTTCAGACCTTAAATTGTTCCTTCAAATGAATAGACTGCACCATAAGACCAAAGCTTTCTGAATGGCACATTGTTTTTCCTACACCAAAAACATTTTTGTGACTCCACGTGAAATTTTTGTTCACATGTTTATAGCACTTATTTTGTTTTATCTTACAAAGTCAATAGGTCAGAGCCATGTGCACTTTCTTACTTGTTTCATTACTCTATTCAAACATGCCAGAACAATTACTTACCCAAGAGCCTACAACTCTGACATTAAAACAGCGTGTACTTGTGTGAACTTGCGTGTTTGTGGTCAACGCAAGCGGAGCTGCCACTTATCTTATTTCTTTTGGAATTTTTCTCACCCACCTAATGTGGATTAAGTACTTATGTTCATTGACCACTGCAGTCCGCTTGCCTTGCCAACAGACCATTTTATTAAGTCGTTATATATTCACCGAATCTAGCACTAGCAGCCGGAGTTCATTGCCAGCCCAGAGCGATGCAATTATGATAGCTTTTTTTATTGTTATGTGGTGATATTGAATCAAACCCCGGACCAAGTGCATCGTTCAATATGTCAGCAAACATGTCTAATTTGAGTAGCGATGACAACAACATATCGTGGTGTTCAAGCGATCCCGAACGTAAAGACGTTTCAATGCTACACTTGAATATACAAAGCTTAGGTAACAAGGTAGACCAACTGGAAAACGATGCACTTGATCACGACATAATTGCCGTCACTGAAACATGGTTAAATGACAGCATATCTTGTGAGTCCGTCATGCTTCACGGGTTCCAAGACCCATTCAGGTGTGACAGAACCACCGGTATAGGAGGAGGAGTTTGTGTTTATGTTTCACAGAACATACCTGCCAAAAGGAGACCTGACTTCGAAGTAGCGGGCGTAGAATGTGTATGGCTAGAAATTTGTTGTGAAAATCGTAAATGTCTCACAGGTACATTTTACAGACCTCCTACTGATACGTCTTTTTGGTCAAAATTCGAAGAATCTCTGGATTTAGCTAAAGAAACAAACACAAATAATATATTTATTTCAGGAGACTTCAATGATGACACTCTCAAACCCCGTAGTAGTAAACTACTTCCAATCTGTGATGCATACAATTTAACTGAGTTAATATCTGCTGCAACTCGAATCACACAAACCTCCTCAACCTGCATAGACATCATTGCCACATCATGTCCCGATTTTATTTCATTAGCAGGGACCATCCCAATAACATGCAGCGATCATCATGCGGTTTTCTGTTCAATAAAACTCAAAATAAAAAGACGGCAAACGTACAAACGTAAAAATTGGCTCTATGACAGTGCAAACTTTGATGGACTGAATTCCGACTTATCTACAATAAATTGGGACCAATTCTTTTATATCTGTGCCGACACGAATGAAATGGTCCATAAGTGGACTAGTCTTTTTATAGAAAAAGTCGATGAATATATTCCTACCAAGACAATCACTGTAAGGCCAGCTGACCCTCCTTGGCTGTCTTCTGAAATAAGACGCAAAATGCGCAAAAGAGATCGCATTCATAGGAAAGCCAAATCACGTGACACTCCACAGTCTTGGGCTGCATTTCGACAGATTAGAAATGAAATTGTAAGTGACGTAAAGTCCGCTAAATTAGCCTATTACAATAATGTGTCCCAGAAAATCAACGATGGTGAAAAACAAAATCCATAGTTATGGTGGAAACTTGTCAAACAGGTTCTAAATGAGGGAGGGAAGGCTTCCGCATATCCACCTCTGGTTGAAGGAAATGATGTCGTTGCAGACAATATGGAAAAAGCAGAGCTATTTAACAATTATTTTGCAGGTCTTTGTCAGTCTCAAGACGAGGATGCTAATATACAACTGTCCAATCCTGTTATATCAACCGAATCATGCCTTTCTGATATAGCATTAGACGAAAACAAAGTTAAAGACATACTTCTTTCCCTGGATACTGGAAAAGCTTCTGGTCCAGATTCAATAAGTACCAAACTTCTTAAATGTACAGCTGCCTCAATTTCCAAACCCCTTTTAATTATCTTTCGAAATTCAATGGACAATCACAACTTTCCACGTAAATGGAAGGATGCAAATGTTACGCCCATTCACAAAAAGAACTCAAAAAAACTTAAGGAAAATTACAGACCCATATCTCTTTTAAGTGGGGAAAGTATTTGAGCGTTGTGTTTTCAATGATGTATATAATTACTGTAAAGTTAACCAATTGTTATCTAGATGGCAGTCTGCTTCCTCACCTGGTGACTCAGCTGTGTGTCAACTATTGGAAGTGTATGACCTTATAGCAGAAGCTATCGATGAAGGAAAAGACGTTAAGTTTGTATTTTTAGATATAAGTCGAGCGTTTGATCGAGTCTGGCACAAGGGGATACTGCACAAACTCGAAAAAATTGGAATTAGTGGAAAATTATACAAATGGTTTGTCAGTTACTTGGAAAATAGAAGACAAAGAGTAGTAATCAATGAACAGTCGTCCAATTGGTTAAACCTTTCGGCTGGTGTACCCCAAGGTTCCATTTTAGGACCACTTTTGTTTTTGGTTTACATAAATGATCTGGCTTCAATAGTAGAATCAAACATTAGAATGTTTGCAGATGACACATCTCTTTTTGTTTTTACCGAAAAAGAACTAGACTATTTGGCAACGATGACATTAAATGGCGACCTTGGTGCAGTATCTCTTTGGGCCAAACAATGGTTTATTTCCCTTAATGAAAAGAAAACTGGATTCTTAAACATAAGTCAAACAAAACAAACAAGACCACCTATCTATTTAAACGGTAAGCCCATCCAGGAATTAGATCAGCACAGGAACTTAGGAATTACTTTTGATTCTAAAGGCACTTGGACAGAACATATTGAATCCATACATAAAAGCGCAATGAGAAGAGTTGACTGTTTAAGAAAATTAACTTACAAATTAAGTAGATCTACTCTCGAAAAACTGTACATTGTTTACATCAGACCCATCTTGGAATACGCTTGTGTACCCTGGCATAACAGTACAAAAGACCAGGCTGACAAACTTGAACGGGTTCAACTCGCGGCTGCACGAGTAGTGACGGGTGCATCTAGACACGCTCCAACCAGATTACTTTACAATGAAACAAAATGGGAAACTTTGCACGAGCGACGTGAAAAACAAAAATTAATCTACTTCTACAAAATTCTCAATGGTAATGCGCCCGCGTGTTTGGAAGAAAGACTGCCTCAATCAATAGAACCTACTTATGAAATGAGAAACCCACTAAATATCCCAGTAATGAGATGCAGAACTACTTTTAGGCACGACTCTTTTTTTTCCCTCAACCATTATTCTTTGGAACTCTCTTGATTCAGATACAAAAGCCTCTCCTTCACTTGCAACGTTCAAAAGAAATATAAACAAAAACTTAGAAAAGCCACCCAATTACTGCTACTGCGGCACGCGCCCCGGTCAAGTACACCATGTGCGGCTGCGCACAGAGTCCAGTTCTCTGAGTCATCATCTGTTCAAGCATAATCTTGTTGATAACCCCGATTGTAACTGCGGAATGGGACGTGAAACTGTGAAACATTTTCTGCTCGACTGCTCCCGATACATAATAGCAAGGTCCCAGCTATTTCAACAAATTCCACCCACAATACAACCAACAGTAAACAACATGCTATTCGGGTGTCCTTCGGCTACCACGGAAGAAAACGAAATTCTGTTTAACGCTGTTCAAAATTACATACTTTCGACAAAACGATTCTAATTTTGATCCCAATTTTCTGGCCTGTCTACTTACAAAATCTGTTCCTTTCAATAGCATCACCTAACCAGTACACTTACCCTTATTGCTGTACATATTGTATTCATATTGTGTTCCTGTTGTAATGTAAATTAACCTGAGCTTGAGTTATCTCACTCTTGTTTGTAAAAGTTGTGCTGCTTATTTTGTTTTACCATGCACTTATTGTTGTCTACTGACCTGCTCTGTCGAAATTGTCATGTTGTATTAATACGGAGAGGAGTTTATATAAGCTTTTTAGTATTTTTGGAAGGAGGTGTGCATATGGCAATAATCTTCACCTGCAGACTGAAGAGCCTGGACGTGATGTTGATGTTTGTTGTGTGAGCGTGATTTTTTCGACCCTCTCAGGCGGTTCATCATGATAGAAAAGTGATTAAAACCTTTAACTCTGTACCCTGACCCGTCCACCAGCACAACACCCTCACCTTTGGCTCGGGTGTTGCGCTGGTGGACGGGTCAGGGTACAGGCACAAACCCCTAGTTGGCGGTATTAATCCCTAAACAACAGTTCAGAGAACACATACATGTAGGCCTATTATAATTAACAATGAATAAACTAAAGTCTGCACCTTGGCTGCCTGTTGAGCAAATTGTACAATGTGTTGAAGGTCGTTGTAAGGGACAGAGAACCAAACACCACAGGATGCATCCAGGCTCGTAGCGAGTGGGGTGTCGGGCGTGTCGATCGACAGCCCCCCCCCCCCCCAATAAAACAGCAACACCAAATGAAATAAAACAAAACAAAACAAAATCCAAAAACAAAAAACAAAGAACAAACAAAAAACCAAAAAAAACAAAAACAAAACAAAAACAAAAGTGAAGAAAAAAATCAAAAACAAAAAACGGAAAGGAAAAAGGAAGGTATCTCTTTAATACATGTTTAGAATAATGTTTTTCTCTGCTTAAGGTCCGCACAATTATTCATTCAACCAAGAGTACTCTAGTTATTCTGATTGATTATTGCACGCTAAAGAACGAAATAATTTCATTTTACAATTTTCGCATTTGTTTCAATATGTCAAGACCTGTTTAGTACACTTCACATAATAACCAGCTAAGATGAGTTAAAAATGTATGTCATTATGGTATACCTGGTAAAGTAATAAGAGTGTTACGAGAGCTTTAGAGCTGCATCACCGTAAAGACTAGTTTTAAGGTAGTCGAGCTATTTCCCGGTAAACCGCAAAGACCAGTTTTAATGTAATCAAGCTATGCCCCTGTACACTAAGTGCACTATCCTCTGTCCGACTCCATGAATTTAAAAATGGACACATACATAAGCAAAGGATACATTGTTGCAAAGGCCATGATTCACAGATCATAAATAAAATAAAATTATGACTCTTTCCCGAACATTGGTGGCAAAAATCTGCTTTGATCTGAAAGTACGATATGACATCTGTATTTAAAAATATCGAAATAACTTGTTACCGGCTCAGCCATATTCTGGGCTGTTTTCACTAAATTGCTCCTAACTCGTATGCTTTAATAGCGGCCCACAGATTTTCTTTATTTGTGTTGGTTTTGAAATTCCAAGGCTGAATATAACAAACCCACAATGTACAGAGGCATCAACTTTAAAGCATTGTAACATTGCAAAACAAGCACAAATAAAAATCCCAGAGGACGCCTTTTTATCCATATACGAAGCCAGTAATTATCTGAAGATAGTTTCTAGTTTAATAAAACCATTATAATGTTATTTGCCCATTTGTATATTCATGTTATATTACATTGGTTAAAATATTCTTTTTAAAAAAGCGATTGGGAAAGAGGGCGCAGCCCTATATGAATCTCTTTTGCAAAACAAAAAGAAAGAGAAGTGGAGACTAGGTAAGACAATAACACGCCATTGACAGAATGAACACCACTGCACGCAGACAGGCAGAACGACAACGCCACATAATAACTGTTGACAGGACAAGACATCACAGACAGTGACAGATAATGGGGTATACCATCATGAACAAGCAGTACTTCACCACCCATAATTACCAATATTTGTAAGAATCATGTGACAGCTCCAGGCCTGCCTGTGGATTTGATGGAAGATTGCACAGCGCATAAAATGTTTTCGTTTTCTTGAAAAATACAGATTTTGTAGCCAATAAATAACGTTTGTATTGTGAATGGAGCAACTGGAATAACGTTATCTTTTGGCATCTTTCTGTTTTAATATTTACTATCAGACATTTTAGGCTTACATGTTTTCTGTTAGGTAAACCCCCAGGGGCTACAGGTAGCGAGAAGCGGCCTCCGACAGTTGCATGTTTGCCTAATTGTACTTAAAATCCTGTTGAGAAAAATTGTTTTGATAGCATGTTTTTGGCATAAAAGTTAATGACTTCCATTCTTTTCTGATATGCCTAAATGCACATTTACTCAGTATTAAAAATTACTCAAAATTGACAGTATTTTCTCAAGTGTCACAAACCTGACACATCAAGTAGACACATTGACTCAGGGTTGGCAGTTAAATAGAGCTTAATTGTTTGAGGAGTAGGTGTCATCATGGAGTTTGTTTTACATCTCTGGTGCAGGATGTACATTGTTACAGTCCTTGTTAGGATTTCCCTTGATTTGTACAGGTGGTCTAGCTGCAACTGTTTATTTTACAATCACTGGGACTGAATATATAATACCCCAGCTTGTTTCCACTTCAGTTATTCATTGGAGGATGGTTTAACTAGGATAAGCTGACCAGCTAGAAAGGGTACATATTGGTTCAGGGGTAAGTCAAATTGTTCTTATCTGAACCTGTACTATGAAAATTTGGTAATTATGGTTTGTTTGACAGGTGTTCTTCTTTGATATGAAGCTCTGCATTTATAAGCAAAACTTCGTATATTTAGCTAATTCATCAATTGCCACGTTCATATTTATTCATTATTGTGTGGGTTGTCTTTGCTGAATATTTAGCTTAGACAAGGAGCCGCTACTCAGAGAGACATGTACGGGTAAAAGGCTCCGAAACATGTTGAGTAGTTACCCGCTGAAGACCCTTTAATTTATTTGGGCTAATACAGCCTATGTCAAAATTTTACAGAGGAACGTGTGCAATATGGACAATATAACCTCTATGTATATAAGTTAGACAGGGACGGGTTAGCTTATGGAGAGTAAAGAGTTCGGACTACGGAATAGGGTAATGACTACTAGGAAGTGGTTTTGGACAAAAAGGCACAAATACAATTTTGCAATCTGTCTCGTTCCATCATAAAATTTCCACATTTGAAAAAGTAATGAAAAACATTCTCATTTGCAGCACCAGAGAAAAACCTGGGGTAGTCAGGGAGACTGGTCCAAATATATCTGCTTTGAACATACTACACTTCATGAATTAACGTTATAATTACCGGACATGTATCAAAACCGCTACTTTTCTAGTCCCAATATAACACAGTGGACTATCTTTAGGCTTATTTTGATTAAATTTAATTTTGAATTTGTCTAGAAACTCAGCATCACGAGGGGCAGGTGGCAAATCGTTCGAGAGACGAACAGCTGAAGAAAAAAAAAAAGATGCATTGAATAAATTTGTTTGTGCCAAAATTAAAGACAAATTGTGTCCAGTATCACGTTATACCTGTTTCGTTGCCTGACGGCAAAAAAGATCTGTCAAATATTGGGGTGTATCACCCTTGGGAATTTGGTAAGACATAATTAGTTTACTTTTACTTCCTCTGTCTGGCAAATTTTGGGGAAAAAATCATGATAAGATAAATCGTGACTCGCTCCAGCTGTCGCTGTTGTAGCGATTCTTGCAGGTGCTATGTTAACTTCTAGATCCTGGCAGTCCCTACTTGTACACCCATCCCACACTACAGACCCGCACTCTAATAATGGCAGTATGAAGGAGAAAAGGTCGTTTTCAGAGATTTTCTGCATAAACGATATTGTAGATTTTGTACTTCATCTAAGTCAGAATTCAATGAATTTGCTGCAACTAGAGGATCCTCGACATTGATTTAAAGAACTGTATCATCGGCAAATAATCGGACGGATCAATTTACAATGTTAATAATATTACTAATATATATCAAGTACAAAGGGACCAAGTACTGATCCCTGTGGGACACCTGCGTTGAATCAGCTCTAAGGCGACTTTTTCCATTTTGTTGCAACATTGTGATTTCTGATCAAAGAAGTTATTGCTTGTACAAAAAATTAAACCAAAGAGTACTATTTTAGCTTGCTTTATAATCTATTGATCATGGCCAACAACATAATACTTTGATTATATTTATGTGAATACTGTTCAGTTCATGCAGCCTGAGAGGTGATCGTGCACTTCGTTTACCGGGACATAGCTCGACTACCTTCAGAAGTAAAGGCTAATCAAATCAGAACCAATATTTTTTTTTTCGTGATGGACTTTACGCTGTTAAATAAAAACATAGCTACTACTAATATTCTGTTTTAACAAGGAAATTTGCAGTTTCATATAATTTTCTCGAATGGGCAGCACAAGCCACCTTTCATATACATATATATATATATATATATATATATATATATATATATATATATATATATATATATATATATATATATATATATATATATATTTATATATATATATATATATATTCAAAAAGAACATGATATTCAGTCAGATACAAATGCAGGTTATATTCATCATGTGTTAACATTGTAAAGCGTTTTCAGCATCCGAATGTGAAGGACTTTTTAATGCTATGAATGTCTTGTTGGTTCATTCCAGAGAGTATATTCGCCTAACAGCTGTTTATACATATTGTTTTGAAAATGTGTGTGGCTGTTTGTTCATTTGGACAGGTCGCTGTATTCATTCTGTGTGTGCCGGGTCATTGAGTTTAATGACTACTGTGCAGGGTCACTGCAGAGCCACTGAGTTGGCCTGTTTGTGGGTGACTCACATGGAACTAGTAAACATGTGGAATCAGCTATAATGTTGACCTACATTCATGTGAGGTGATCCAGGCAGATCTCAAATTACACTGTGAGGTGAGACTAATTGGAAAACTCTGGAACAAAGTGCAGATTAATCTGTGTTTATATAAAGCAAATAATTTTCTGACTAAGGGAGAAAAAGAGAGAATTCTTAAGGATCTGACAGAAGCTGTGTGTTGTCGTCAAGCCGTTCGGACTGTGAGCCATTGATTACATTGTACCTGTGGAGTGTGGACAGTGTCGTTAGTGGACTTGTATATTTCTTGCTAACTATTTACCCTTTGTACCTGTGGCTTGTGTACATTATCTCTGAGTGGACTGGTACATTGTATTACATTGGAACCAAACCTTACCTCTCTGGGATTGGATCAGTACTACATCTTTCAGTACTACATTGGACCCAAACCGTACCTCTGTGGGATTGAATCAGCACCACATCTTTCAGTAGCACATAGAACCCAAACCGTACCTCTGTGGGATTTGTACCAGATCATTTGGCACCTGTCATAGGACTTGGAATTGTTGGACAATACCTGTGGATAATCTCATCAGGGATTAGGATTTACCTAATAGTATAGAAAAACATGATCCATATTCATAAATTCCAAAACCCAACAATGACAGCAAAGAGCTTGCAGACTTGCCAAAGCATCAACATTTATCTTCCAATACCAATGTGAAGAAACAAATTTCACTCCTGACTTGAGACAGGCAGTCACCCACAAAAGGCAACTGGTGGTTTTGAACCGGTCCTCTCAACCTTAGAAATATTCATTATTAACTGCAGACACTAGTTCTTTTCCAAAATGTATAGGCCTAACCACCCAAAACACAAATTTCATTACTTCTACCAAATATAAAAAGAGACCTGGTAGGCCTATCACATTTTAGTTTTCCAGACTTGTCAGTCAGCTAAATTTACAGCAAAAGAGTAAAGTAGGCTTACATCGTTTTTGTGATATTTATGAGTCTGGAACATTATAAACACACTCTACCTCCACTATAAGACTGTTTGGCCGTTGAAATATCAGTGGAGATAAATTTGCCTCCTCTGTACTGATTTGATTGTTCATATATTGTTATTGTTAAAGTTATATCATTGTTGTCATTCTTTGTTGAGTTCTAATTATATTCAGAAGGCGGGCATCGTAACACATGTAATATCGTTTAAATATATGTGGGATATACGATGATCTGTAAAAAATGCGATGAGAAATAAGCTATAAAAAGCCAATATTCTATTCACTTTACAACTTTGCGTGCTCATGTAAAATTGATATCAACGACCTGATATATATATATATATATATATATATATATATATATATATATATATATATATATATATATATATATATATTGAATACTGGACCGGTGTGTATATGTGTATGTGCATGCAGAGGTTTTTTGATCCAGTATTGCAAACACATGTGAACTGGTTCCATCACGAATGTATTAATGAGAAACTAGATGAATTGGGTAGTATTTGGAATTGCAATCAATGCAGGGATACACCACGAAATGTACAGCTAATCTTGCATGAAATCTGTTCAGCTAAAGCAACCAAAGAAAAAGATGTTACAGGAACTACAGAAAACCAGTTTGAAAATATAAAATTATTGTTCCAGTCTTTAGAGACACAGTTGGTGGAACATCTTAAAGGGTACCAAGATGAAAACTTGCAAGTCAAGCTGGAAGCAGTGGCAAAGGAATTATCCGCTACAAAAAGAGAGCTCGCTGACAAAAATGAAGAAATCAGTAAAATCAAACAAGAAAACAAAAACTTGGCCTCTGAGCTAAAAAAATCCAAAACAGACTTGGCAAAAAGCGAAAGCACGTGCAAGGAGTTAAACAACAAACTCAATAAGCAACAAACTGAGGTGATTGGTATGGTAGCCAATGTTCAAGAAAGCTTTGTGACTGAAGGTACAACAGTAAGACAACAAGAGAGAATCAAAGATTTACAAAGTGAAATCGAGACAGAAATTTCCATTCGTAGGCAAATGAAAAACTCCCTCCACGAAGAAATAGATAGACTGCAGACAAACATTACTCAGAAAAACGAAGAAATGGAAAATTTGCGTGGAAAGATGGAAGAACTACGAGACCAAGTGATTGCAGCAAAAGAAGAGACATTACAGTGGCAATTACAAGCACAAGGGATGGACGCTGGCACGTCTACTTGGGCTACAGTTGCTGCCAAGAAACCGCCTACAGCCGTCGCGGAATTTCTGCGACATTCTGAAGCATCCCAAACACAGAAGAAAAAAGATGATGTTCTGATACTTGGTAGCTCTCAACTAAAGCACATAAATCCAGAAAAGTTTCTGAACAGCGAAAGTCATTCTGTTACATTCGAAAAAGTGTATACAATGGATAAAGCCCGTGAATTCATGGGTGATTATGACAAACAACACGATGCAGTCATAGTCCATCTCATCATTAATGACCTGAAGAGCAAGACACCAGAGGTTGTTGCTGCTGATCTCGTTGGGCTGGCAGACCACATCATATCAAAAGACATCACAAAGCAAGTGATCCTATCTAGCGGAATACCATGTGTTGATGATAAAGAACTTGACCTAAAAGTGCAAGCTACCAATTCTTTGTTAAAGCTGCAAGCCAACTCCAAACCAGGAATTAAAGTATGCGAGAACTACTCAAGCTTTGTTGACAGACAACAGTATCCGCGCAAGGAACTGTATTCAGACAAGATACACCCTAACGAACAGGGTACGCGCATATTAGCGGCAAACCTGAAATATACTTACAAGCCGGAACTTAAACCCGACAGGCGTCGTCGTCACTATAATAACTTTAATAGCTTTGGAGGTGGAAATAGACGAAGACATGCATATTATAGATAAATATGTAATACACATGCTGTTTTATATTTATTTCAATCTGTCCCAATGAGTGAACATCTAAATATTATGACATGGAACATCCATGGTCACAGACATACTGTATGTGGGCAGTCCTTGTCCAAATTCAATGACCCTGAATTTATAGAAACATTGACCAAGTTTCATATATTTGGTCTAACTGAAACACATGCAGGTCCTGACGCAGATATTGAGGTTTCTGGGTATAAGGTGCATTCTAGCATACGGCCCAAATCTATTAATGCAAATAAGCATTCTGGTGGTATTGCCGTTTATGTCAAGAACAGTTTAAAACATGGTGTTGAATTCTTACCAGTTACTGAACCTGAAATAGTTTGGATAAAATTGAATAAGTCTACTTTTATGTTGGCCGAAGATATATATATTGCAACAGTTTATATATCACCCCCAAATTCTCGATACACAGGTGATGTTGATATTTTTGATAAGCTTTTTAATGATATAACAGAATATTCAAGGTATGGTGGTAAGTGTATTATAATGGGTGATCTCAATGCTGCCACATCCACTAACAATGATTTTGTCCTTTCTGATAAAGCCGATTCTATACATATACCGGTACCTTCTGACAATTTTTACGACATGCATATGGTAAGGTCTAATTTAGATAATCGTAACGTAGATGAACACGGAAAAATGATACTTGACTTGTGTATTGGAACGGGTTTGAGGATACTAAATGGTCGCAAACTAGGCAACCTAACTGGTAAATATACATGTTTTAGCCACAATGCCAGAAAGCCTACATGTATTGACTATGTTTTAGTTGATCAATCTTTGTTCTCTTCAATTCCCTACATGTTTGTTAACGATCTCACGTGGCTTTCTGACCATTGCCATATATCCTTTCAAATTGCGGTTAGCCTAACAAGAAGAGATTGCGCTCCATTGTGTAATGCAGGCAAAGTTAACGAGCCCTTACCAGAGTGTTTTGTTTGGGATAAACTACACCCGGCCCGATTTACAAATACATTACAACTGCTTTGCAGGCAAGATATTAATGATTTTCTGCAAACCGATTATAGTACTGAGAGTCGCAGTGATGTCGACAGAATGGTTAATGATTTTAACAGTATAATGTATAAGGCAGCAAAGTTCTCATTGAAAATGAAAAACCCCAAGAAAAAAAAGTCGAAAAAGTTACCGAAATATGCCAACAAAGACTGTTATAATTTATACACGCAGATTAAAAGAATGGCTAAACTACTGTCTGAAAACCCATCAAATCTTCAATTGAGACAGACTTACTATTTCAACAGAAAAAGATTTAAGCAAATTTGTAAACACCAGGAAAGAGAATTTCGAAGCAGCATTATGCACTCCTTAAATAATATATGGGATAAAGACCCAAAAGTATATTGGGAACTAATAAAGGAGCTCGAAAAAACAATCACAAAAAAAGATAATGTTAGCGAAAATATTGACCCGAGACAGTGGTTTCGCCATTTTTCTGACGTCATGTCAAAGTGTACAGATCTGAAAGAATCTCCTAAGGAACACGAAGTGGAGTCATTTTTGAACAATTACAATAATTCACAAATATCTTTTTTGCCATTAGATTTTAAAATCAAAGAAATTGAAATTACTATAGCTTTAGAGAAACTGAAAAATAAGAAAGAAATCACCGGGAAAAGACGGAATCCTAAATGAAATGCTGAAAGAGAGCAAATATATTTTGTGTAATGTTTTTCTCAAAATGTTCAATATGGTATTTACATCGGGATTCTTCCCGACTATTTGGAAAAAAGGGCTACTAGTCCTCATTCACAAAGGTGGCTCTACTCGTGACCCAAACATGTATAGAGGTATTTGTCTTAGTAGCTGTATATCAAAACTTTTTTGCACCATCATGAATAACCGAATACAGAAATACTTAGAAGAAGCCAATTTAAAAAATGAGTTACAGATAGGATTTTCCACAGGATGTAGAACAAGTGATCATATTTTTGTGCTGAGAACTCTAATTGATAAATATACAAAACTGATGACAAAAAATAAATATCTATTTGTATGCTTTGTAGACTTTAAAAAGGCTTTTGATACCGTTTGGCACGAAGGTTTACTATACAAATTACTGAAATATGGTATCGATGGATACATGTTTAGAATAATCCAAGATATGTATCATAACTCAACATTACAAATAAAATTTTCTAGTGGTTTATCAGACAATATACAGATCCGAAGAGGAGTAAAACAAGGTTGTGTAATGAGTCCTACTTTATTTAATACTTTCATTAATGACTTACCAGACTGTTTTAACGATAATTGTCATCCAGTATCGCTACATGAAAAGAAAATTAACTGTTTATTGTACGCCGATGATCTTATTCTAGTATCTGAAACCGAAGGAGGGCTTCAAAATTGTTTAAATATATTAAATGCTTATTGTGAAGATTGGAAACTAAATGTTAATATAAACAAGACAAAGGTAATGATATTCAATAAGTCAGGTAAGAAGCTGGCACGAAAGTTTGTATACAGCGACGTCACACTGGAAACTGTTAAAACATATACATACCTAGGAATTCAAATATCTACAACAGGTTCTTTTGATGGTGCAATAAAGTTGTTATGTGATAAGGCCAATAAAGCTTTAGCAAGACTAAAGCGAATATTTATACCGGGAGACACAAATTTGAAATTCTACCTATCCTTGTTTGATAAAGTTATAATGCCAATTTTACTGTATGCATCGGAAATATGGGGAGCCTATACTGTTATACCCTCCAAAAGTTTGACACAAGACAATATTGCAGGATATTTTAAAACAGATTTTGAAAAACTATACACACGATTTTTGAAGTACTGTCTTGGTGTACATCGGAAAGCAAGTAATATTGCTGTATTTGGTGAACTGGGAAAAACACCTTTATCACTCAAAGTAATGACACGTGTCTGTAAAAATTGGCTCCGAATTATGAATATGGATCAAAATTCGTTACTTTTCAATGCATACAAGTGTCATGTTGAGATGTCTGAAACAAATCAATCGCACTGGCTAAAATCGGTTAAAGATACTTTATATGCAATAGACTTACAGGAACTTTGGACGATCATGAAATTTATTACGGCGATTTTCCTTCCACTATGTTTAAGAAAAGAATAGAAGAAAAATTCCAAAATCAGTGGCAACAAGAAATTCTACGGCAAAATGATGATTCCAAATTAAGAACCTACAAATTATTCAAAACTGACTTAAAATTTGAAAGATATTTAGAGGTAATAAAAAATTTCGAGATTCGCAGAAATATTACTAGATTACGTATAAGTGCACACAATCTGTATATAGAAACGGGTAGACACAGAAGACCAGCCAAAGTTCCTGTAAACCAAAGAATATGTCCTCCTTGTAAACATATTGAAGACGAATACCATTTTGTTATGTCCTGTAATCGATACGATAT